>JXSR01S031481.1:0-13642 GCA_000969725.1 Ophiothrix spiculata
AAAACTATACATTTACTGATAATACCAGAAAAAATTACAAATATTTAATGTGATTTATCACCATACCATATTTAGTTCTTTTAAAATGAAGTGACCTAGTTAGATACAAAATTCAAGAAACATTTTCCTAAATTTGAAATAAGGACTTTTGAATGAAGGACTTTTTCCTATATTCAAAAGAAGGAGACTTATTTCCATTAAGAAGTTTAATTCGTTCAAGCCAATTTTATGTTACAAGCAAAATGTATCTGAGAGCCACAACAGTAAAGCTTATATAGCAAAATCTACAAGATATTCATTTTAGTATTTGAATTCAATTTTCATGTAGAGTAATATGACACTATATATTTTCACCATATCTTTAACAAAACATAATAGTGTACAAACATTCATAGGGGTTATGAGAAAAATGAGATTTTCAGTATCAAAGTATCCAATTTAAAGAAAGAAAGTGGGGTAAAAGTTATTGGATGATATTGCACCCTTTTAAAAGAAAGGCACAAAACAATGGATCGAAAATCAGAAGACACCTGTACCTCACTAAACCCACAAAATATCTGCTAGCTATAGCCTATAAACACACAAACATTCTTCTACACATAGAGAAAAATTGTTCTCAATTGGAACCTTTCTACTGATTATTGATAGCGACTAAATGTTATTCCACAATGCACATGCATAATATCAAGTATATAAAAAATGGACACTGCACAAGAATGCACTATAATAAAAGAATAGTTGTATAATTTGCATGTTCAAGTAATAAACAAAAACATATCCTGAATAACGCCAAGCTCATATATAACATACAAAATATCTGGAAAAAGGGAAGGTCAGGGAAAGGTGTATTCTTCACATGTATGCAAATTTAATTGAGAAAATCTTCATAGTTTTTCGTAGTTCTCTCAGACCTAGACTTGTGTCAATCAACCAGACAAACAATTGGAAAATGAATGGTAAACGTGGAGGTGCAGGCTATTACTTTTCGTCCCACATGTACAATTTCCCAGGGGTCAAGGCATTGGCACAAATACTCAGTGCTGAATGAACGGTATGGTTTGGTTTGTTTAGTCGAAACTGTGATCAGGGAATTGAAGAAAAATGCTAAAATTTCCAATTTATCTAAAGTTCCAAAGACGCCCTCAGTTGCGTGTTTTGACTTTGAAACTTTATGGTCGCAGCCAGGAAATTAAGTAAGTTGTCTGTTGCTAGATTTTGTTGTCCCAGGCTAACGAACAACCGGAATTTCGAACACTACTTCTGAGGGCCGAATAATCAATTCTGGCTAAAAAGCATCAAAGGGCATAGTGACGATGTACCCTGATGTTAATGAAGACTATGATGTATTAATTATGATCTGGAGAAGATTTGACATCAATTATCGTACAGAATTAAGAAAAGTCATGCACCAAATACTATGATAAAATACTACTTCACAAAATAAAAAGCAAAGTCTAAGATATGAAGGGTTTATCTGCTAATACTAGTACTGATCTTTAATTTTATCAGACTAATAGATAAAATATTGGGAAAATATCTTTACAGGAAAACCTAAATATTCTTACCATACTGTACAAGAATTAAAAATTTCATAATTCGTTGTCTATTTTTTTATAAAGATTCTTGTCATTTTATGCGTTTCACTTCTAAGGCCTAAATCCTAATAAAATGACAGAATACACACAAAACTTCAAAGTGATCAACAAAGCTCCATCATTGGCAAGTCAATTTATATTTATCTAAAGTTTACCATTATTGTTTTTTTTAAATCCAATATCAGCAATTCAGCTAAATGATAGACCTAGAAAAAAATCCCAATATTTTGGTGAAATAAAGCGAAAAGGGTAATGTGAATCATTTTATGGAATACTCTTGAAACAAATCTAAAACAATGTAAATCAGTTAAAAACTTTAGAAAAACTTATAAATCCAACATGATTGCCAATTATGATTTTTGTTGACTTTGGTGCACCCTTCCCCTTTATGTGCTTTGTTTGGTTTTTGTAGTGTATTCTTTTTTTGTATTTTGTGTGTGTGTGTATTTGAAACCTTGTTTTTTTTTCAGGGGATGGTCCCTTCGGGCCTTCTTGGCCTTTTGATCATTCCTGCAATATCATTGTCATGTTTTTTGATTGTTTTTGATAGTATATTTATGTATGATATTGTGAATAAAGTGATTTGATTTGATTTGATTTAGAGTTAGTTTATCATCACTAGGACTGACCAGTTGGCCTGAAACCATGCATTCCCAGCCACAAAGGTCGTCACTTGCATAACTGTTGCATAGGGATGTTTACTATGACCAATATTGTGAGAGTATGAACAAAATGATGTCATTGTAACTAACAAAAACCAAGACAGAAGACTTTGAAACCATTTAAAGCATTTCATAGATAGAGCATTATATTGTAATGCACCAATGGGTAGTTTCTGACCAAGGAAGTCAAATAGATGATATTACAGTAATTAGTAAAGTTAATTTCAGAATATGGACAAGGCAATTGGCATCATGATTGATAACTCAAATTACTACACCTCTTGAATATTTATAAGTTAATATAGTCTTTTTATCGGTCAAATAATGGAGACGCGCAAAAAGTATTTTGAGCATCTTTCCCGCGTGTGCGTTAATGCTCAAGTACAGCCGCGCGGGTATGCGTTTATGCGTTGCGCCTGGTTGTTTTACACACACGTATGGCTCACAGCAAAGTATTGAATTTGTTGATTTTTGATTAATTTTCAAGTTATATTTTGACCTTTTTTGAGGTGTAGTAAAACAAATACAACATGGTTTATTTCAGAGAAGTATTGCAAAATACTGTCCCTCGTTGTTGGATGATGAGACTGCCGAGGGAGGAAGTCTCAATCATCCAACACCTCGGGGACAGTATTTTGCGATACTTCCCCTCAAACCATGTTGTATTTGTATATTCACTCATGAAACAAACTCATACCCATGACATACCAGGCAAGATACTTCGAAGATGCTAGCAAGTTCAAAAAAATGCACTTTTAAGCATCTTCATTAGCATCTAGGTAGACCCTACTAGTACCTTAAGCTTGCAAAAGACAAATGGTTAAATATCATAGTACTGATGTACAATGGATGAGACATAATTAGAATTATTAATAGTTCATTAAGCTTACCACAAGTAATTGATTACTAGAAGTCAGTGACCAATGGCATTGAGTCATGTCCTGTCCTCACCAGGCCTTCATTGGGCGGCCATTTTAGAAAAGAGTGAGACATAAAGAACAGATGTCAGACTTTAACCCTGGTTTTCTGTGAAGGTTTATGTTGGCACGGATGCTGAACATTGCGTGGGACTCAAGTATAGAGCCAGCCTCAGCCGTCTGAAAAACAACAAATTGCCAACCTGATGCAAGTGGCTGTATTTTTGCTTGAATGCACTGCTACTTGCATCACGCTGGACATTTGACAGACTTCAGATGGTTAAAGCTGGATTTATACTTGAGTCTTGTGTGTTTTGAAAAAACTTGCAAGACTGTTCTAAAATTCAGTTCAGGTACACATCTAGCAAAGCGTTATTGATCAAACAAACAGCTTGATGAAAATTTCAAGTACAAATCGGTCAGTGAATTTGCATTAGTTTGCATTTCAAATTAAACAATGGCCTGTATTCACAAAAGGGGAATATCTTTATTCCAGGAATAACTTTTTTATTTCTTCCATTGTTGACACAATTTTGAATTCACAAATGAAGAATAAACTTATTCCATCCATGGGCTAGTTATCCAAGGCTTCAGGTCTCAAAACTATCTATATTTCAAGAAAGACTGATCCAGGAATAAAGTTAACTGATGTGAATACGGGCCATTGTACAAATTTGTATGCTGAACTAGTGTCATTTCAACTGCCTCAATGGAACTTTTAGATCATTACCAAATAAAATCCTCTTTAAAGAAGTCAAGAGAACTAAAACTTCTAAAACTTGAACAATTTGGTTTTGAAAAATCCTGACAACATTGATACAGTTTTTAAATTAGGCATATACGAAACAAATGTTAAGGTAAAACTTGTTAGACAAAACAAGCAAACTGGAATCACAGCAAAATGTGAACATACTACATCTATGTACCAAATTTCATGATCTTGAATCATTTTTTTTTCAGAGCAAACAACAAAACAATTAATCTTATTCCAAAAGAGCATTATTTTGACGATTCAAAAACAGCTGATTATTGTCAAAACAAATCCAAAATACTATATTGTTTGCACCATTATTCAACATAGATGAAACCTACCTTGGAGCACCTCCTTGTAACTTCTCTTGCATTTTATTTTTTAGTGATTTCTTGTTCTTTTTTGTTTTTTTAGAGGCATCTGAAAAAGAAAAAGGAAAATGTCATCTGACTCATTAAGTCCAGAATTAAGCTTCATGTTGAAAAAGTAAAAATAGATCTATAATATAACCACAGAATTAGAGTGGAGATCAAGGACTTGCCGCTATTTGTATTCCCGTATGGGGAATAATTGGGAGTACTTGGGTTTTTGCAGATGATGCATCGCAGCTTTTTATGACACGCGATATTGAATACACGGATACACAACACTGTGTGTGCAGGTTGGTGAATCATTAGCGCAAATTGTACAGTTTGTCTCGATATGTAACCATATCTTGGTGCCCGGAGTTGACTTTTGGCGGGACCTAAGTGTACCTGAATACACCAATTTTGAGCTCCATGGTTGATGATCTAAAAAATGACAAAAGGGTGGAGGTCATGGAATTTTTAGTATAAAGGGTGTCTTGATTTAAAGGGTAGAGTTGAAATAAAAAGTGTGGGGTACTTATTTTGCGGGATTTCATATATTTAAACCCTGAAGTCCGAAAAAGCATATATGAGAAATAAAAACAAGGATATGATTCGAAAAATACAGACTAATTTACTTCCCCTATATGGTCATATCTGTTTATGTGCGTTAATCGGCTGGTTGTTGCATAATGCATACTTCAAGATTCATAGAGTGTATGTTGTTCCATGTCCATTCATAAAGTAGACCTACCTACCTGTGGTAGATATTAACCCATTCTCATCTTCCTGACTCCCCTCTTCCTCTGCTTCACAATAAACTGTCACTAACGACTGTTTCTCCACCAGCTTTGTTAACTCAGCTTCGTACTGAGGCGTATCAATCTGTGTCAGCCCTGAGTTGGATTCTTTTTGGATCAGTTTTTGTGACTCGGTCCCTGTGTCCTCTGTTGTTGATGGGTCTTCTTCGGGTTCAATGTTACTGTTACTGGAGTTGAGATTGTCTTGGGCTGATGGTTGGTCATCGTCTACTAGGCATTCAAAACTGCTACTTTTGCTTTTTGTTGGTTCAGCTGGATATCATTAATGGAATTAAAGAGAAGGTAGTAATGGTAAAAATATAAAAGACCTATTTTCTTTTATTAAAGGGGCATTGGACAAAATTTCAAAATTTTATTTTAGGATGATTTACACTTCACATGCTAGACAATAACACTTAATTAATAAATATCGGGAACATTTTTATCAAAACCTTCAGAAAGTCAAAAATTTCAATTTTATTTTGTTTTTTGATCTTGGGTATGAGGCTTTTCTCTAAACGTATTTATTGAAGCTATATATAAAGAAAGAGCCAAAGATTCGTTTGTAAAACATTCCGTTCACATCATAGATTGCAGATAAATCAAAAGAAGTTTGAAGTTTGCATTAGATCTCCCAAAAAGGCCAATTTTAAAAATTCAACTATAGAGGGCAGTATTTATCGTTGTGGACAACGATAATTAGAAATAAAAGAATATCTAAACATTTTGATATAAAGGGTTTGAATTTGACTTTGAAACTTTGCATACTCTCATTATTACTGCTAATACTTCAAATGATGCAAAAATCTCAAAAAGCATGGGGAAAAATTTGGGGATGATGCTGAACTTGTCCACTGCCCCTTTAATAAGTGGATTGTTATTACCAGTTCAGAAAAGGTTGTAATTCATTTACCGTTTCAATATGAAAATGCTTTCAAATGTTCCCTGATTTTGCACCAAAATTTATTTAAAGTTTAAGTAAATGAATTCATTTAGTGTACTATACTAGTAACAGAATTCCTTTAATGGTAAATGAATTCCTTTACGTACATGAATTATGGCCTTTCCGCAACTGAGTTTACACAACATATTGAAAGTAGTTATCTGAGACTATGGATGTTCCTTTATAATCACTGATCATTCTTCAAGTTAATCAAGTTATAAAACATATAAGCTTAATGGTTTTTAATACTCAACAAAACTTCTGTGGTAGTTTTAATAGTCACCTAGATGTAAATATCAAGATGCTAAGACTTAATAAATGTAATATACATTTTTAAACAAGTCAAGATCACAGAATAAACAATAAGGCAGATATTTTAATTTTCCTGTACCGGTACGGATATAAAAAGTATTATATAACTCATACAAATATTCTTGTCATTTGATTGGTTGAAGGATGTTCATCATTTTTTCCATTCGATGAGCGTGCATTTTTTATTTTCCATTGCACTCGACCCGTGCAATGGAAAATAAAAAAAGCACTCTGGTTTTTAGTGTGCTCACTGTATCATTAAATTATCATAAAATGGCAAGAATCTTTGTATGAGTTATAGGCCTATAAAACAAATAATGAATGTTTCAATTCGTGCAATGGAAAGAATATTCTCATTCGATGAAAGATGAAATGTTCCATTTAACTCGGCTTTGCCTCGTTAAATGGAACATTTCACCTTTCATCTCATGAGAATATTCTTCCCATTGCACTCATAACATTCATTATTTGTATACTAATAGCCGTCTCATTTTTTGTTCTTAAAACCAAAGTTGTTGTGCCTTTTATATTGAATACTTTGGGATTATATGCTGGAATCAATCTTGCAGTTTGTGTAAAGATTTAAATATCTACCTTTTTGATCATCTTTGCTTACAAATGGAGTCCGCTCAATAGCTGGGTTGGGAGATCTTGGATCTGAAACAAAAACAACAAAAGCATACACAACTTTTGAAGGCTACGGTAAAACATCCCTTGCGAGAAACGAAGCACGTAAAGCCCAAGCTAGCCTGTATCAACTACTGCTTAACTCCCTCTTAGTATTCTAATCAAATGGCGTGCTAAGTGTTATACGGCATAGAAAAATGATGCAGCTTGTAATCGACATCTCCAATGGTAATAACAGGTAATTGAGTCATGGTTTGCACAGCATTGTTGTTGTGTTGTGTTTAAAATTTGTAACTTTTGTTTCCTTGCAAATATTTTTAATTTGTCCGATTAAGTGGTATATTGTCGGATTTCGGAAGACATTTTGTTCCCATATCACAAGAAACTCAGAGAGTGTCAGGAAAATGACATATTAAAGGTTTCTTATTTAGAACCTATACAGATTGCCTTGATGTCCTACAAATTCAGCACGTTTTGAACTGTTCTTCTGCATTAAATGGCTTTGGTATCCAAGCAAACAATTGTTGGCCTTGATGTGTGTGCTCCTTAAAATTCTTCATTCAAGCTTAGCCTGTAATATCATACCAATACTGTAAAACATGTTAATTTCACGAATGAAAAGGATGTGAAATCCTCGCCAATATATTGTCCAAGTTCATGTTTTGTTTATTAAGAAATGGCATGCGAGCTCTTGCACATTACTGTTAAATAGAACCAATGTCAAACATAACTAAACAATATTTACTTATACCTTACCATTTGTGTTAATAAAAACTTTTCTGTGTCTTGTTTACTTTTAGTATATATTAGTGCTTCAGATTATGATATTGTACATAGTGTTATAACTTTTGTATCAGAGGCATATAAGATTCGTAATGATATTACATGATTTTGTGTATTATTTCTTTTCAGTGATTTTATCAAGTAATTACTTAGATTTTGACATTCCATTACAGTTCTGATTTTGCAGATGCGTATTTAGCTGTCATTTAGATTATCGATATTATAACTCGACCTGTTTAACACTTTATTCTCATAGTTTTAGAAATTGTTATGTTTTTTATATTATTCTTTGTTGTTTTGTTTTATATTAACTATACCTGTATGTTTGGTGAATGTTAATAAAATCTGATTCTGATTCTGATTCTATATTGGCACAAACTGCATTTTGATTTATGACAGAACTAACCTGTTGCATCATCAACATGCTTTATAAAAGGTGTGCGTGCCACATTCCCTGAGGGCGATCTTGGATCAACGAAGGAAAACGGTTGTGGAGTGCGCGCAACATTGCACGACGGAGACCTGGGATCATGACAGTCTAGCTCAGCTGTTGGTACATTAGTGTCTATCCTCAACGGTGTTGTATGTTGATCATCTGCGTTTTCGGATTTCTCTGCTACGATGGGTGTGCGATCGACTCCGTCTGTGGGTGAGCGAGGATCTGTTAACTTCGTCAAACGTTTGTTGACGGGAGGGGTCCGTGTGTCTTCCTCGCTGTGGTGTCCTGCTGTGTTTAGCTGTTGAGCTTCATCTGTGTGTTTACTGTCTGATGCACCCATTATGCTATTTTAACCTGATAAAAAATGGAAAAAAAAATGTTATTGAATCAATAACCTTTACCCTTCTTTATCCAACAAAAATCCAAAAAGCGAAAATCAAGAAATTAGTTCAAATACGTCTTAGCATAGTTCTAAGGAAGAATAGCACAGTTTACCAAAATTTCTGGCTGTGGTATTGGTACCACTGCCAGAACCCAGAAGGGAGCCCTGCATTCGAGTGCACTACATAAGTGCACATACCCTATGTCGCAAGAAATGGTAATTTTCATCAAATATGCACTGCAACACTCCACAAAGGATATTCATACTAAATTTACCTAAATATAAAGACTTCTTGGAGTTGTTACTAATGTTAGTTGCATAAAAATGCTGTTTGAAGACATGTTACCATGGTTACCATGTAAACAAACTTAACACAAATTGTTTGATTTCTTTGTTTTGTGCAACACGATTTTCATAAATTTAGTTCAAAAAAGGTTCCTTTCATGAATATGGAAAAATCAATTTCTGTTTTTTCCAAGTACCATAAAAGTATTTTTCATTTTACAAAAATGTATGCACAAAGTACCGTTATGTGATAGGCTGGCCTATACAGCTTGCCTCAAGCCCAAAACAAAGTTTTTTGGTTTGTGTTTCTCGAGCAAATGAGCACAACAGTGGCATTGATACAAAACAAATGTTTGTTTCTTTTATCTAACAAAAGTTTTATCACCATTAAATGTTGGCAATACTATACAGTGTGTCCCAATAAAAATGCATCACTTTTGATCATAAATTATATCTCAAGAACCGATAGATAAAATTCAAAAACTTTTTTCATTTTTTCTTTTTTCAATTAGTATATTTAGTTTTTAGCTCTGAACTGCAGGAAGAACTTCTTCTCAGTAAGAGTCATCACCCTTTGGAAATAGCCTGCCTGAGCATGTTGTTAACGTCAAAACCCTAAGCCAATTCAAACAACAGCTTGACAGATATTGGACTGAAACTGGATATGGGGTCATAGAGGCTTAATAAAGCCTAACAAAATGTAGTCTTTTATCATAAATTTTTTTTAGCAAAATTCGTCCAGCTGTTCTTGAGTGTAACAAGCGAGAATTTTGTAAGATGACTCAATTTTACTCCATTTCAATGGGGTTTACCGTGCAGCAACTAAAATAAAGCACATCTTTGGTTACTAGTAGGCAGATTCATATAAATTTCAAGTTATTTTGATCAAATAAAATTACACATAATGTGAAAGGGTATTAAAAATGCTGCAAAATAAGGGGTCAACCACCTAGAGAAAGCAAAAAGAAAGGAAGAGAAAACAAAGTTAGGAGAAAAAAAACCAACCAATGCAACAAAAAAAACAGGAAAAAAAAGACCAACCACAAGCAAGAAAGACAGCAAAAACCAGACCAATTGAACAAATCCATTATTTTCATAAAATGGTAAATCATTAGACTGTTTTTAAATTAAGAGCAGAATATGTTTTAATTGAATTAAATTTAGGAAAATGAAAGCAAAATTAGCCAGTTTAATGATTTTTATGACCAAAGATGTAAAAATATTGCTATTTCACAAAAAACAAATAGCTGCCATGATTGAAATTAATGAAAATCTTGACGTTTGCGACCCGATTTAGCAATGTGTGACAATCTTTATTTTATTAAAAGTTACATTTTATCATTTCTTATCATCTTGGGTATCCCTTTCTTGAAGAATTAACTAAAGACAAATATTTAAAATTTTGGTTCAAATGGATAACATTGACACTACTGTTTTCAGCTAATGTACCCGGTCACAGTTTTTGTATGAAAATTGTACACTCGGAGCACGCCCTCAACATTTTGACAGCTAAAACAGCCTATTACTAAGTAGGGTAAACCGAGGTAAAAAGGCCCACAGGGTAAAAAGGCCCGCTAAACTTTTGTTCATTGCCAGTAAATAATATAGGATGAGATGCTAAATGAAATATATTTTTTAAAAGTGCAATTATACAAAAATCAGGTGTAAGAACAAATACATTTCCTTAACTAACTTTAAGGGTACACAGGCCTTCTGAAGGAAAAGCGAAAAATAAAGTATCAAAAATTGACAATGCGAAGTTTTGGATATAAGACTTAAAATCGTTAATATTTTGACATTTACGTTTCATTGTTTGAATCTTATATTGATTATTGTTTAGAACAGTAATTATAAAAATTAGAATTAGTTAGATTAATAAAACAAACTCTAGTATTTCCATAATTCCACTTTCTTTAGTGGGCCTTTTTACCCCAGAAAAAATAAAGCACCCCGGGGTAAAAAGGCCCGCCCCTCTAAAAAGAAGATCAAAATATTTAAAAGAAATTTTATAATGGTGATAATATTCAGGAATGGGGTTAAAATGGACCCCTAAATATGAATTATTCAAAAGGAGCAGGTATTTCAACGTTTTCTCTCATTTGATATGCCAAAATGAGTAATATACCGAAAGTAATGTAAAATTTGAACTTCGGATCTGACCTTTTGACCTGTTACAGCCACAATATCTTGATTCCTTATGAAATTTCCTTTTAATTTAATAGAGGGTTATAAATTAGATCTATAACATTTATCCAAATATTGCACAGAATATAATATTTTACATAGTTATGACCTCAAACGTTACCCCTACCCCTAAAAAATGGACACCTGGAGCTTTTTCCGGTATGTTACATCACTGCATTTACTTAGTAAAAAATCATAGAAAATGAAAAACATATCTACATTGTAGGGGTTTGCATTTGATTATGTTATATAATCAGGCTTTGAGTTTTGAAAATTGCAGGTGTGCTCAAAAACACACTCGGGTGAATGTTTAGGTGTGCTGTGGGGTGTGCTATAAATTGCACTCGGGTGAATGCTTAGGTGTGCTATTACCCCAAGGGGGAGGGTGCTGACCAAGAAAGGTGATACAAAAATGGTCAAGTTCTAATATAAGAATGTAACCTTTGGACCAGTCGGTTACTACTGCTATTTTTCAAAATACTTTTAAGTATTTTTATTTGTCTCCTTGTTTCCTTGGGCAAGAAACTTTACTCTACTTGCTCCGTAGTCCCAGAGCTGTGACCATGGACCATCATTAACTTTTATCATTGGCTATTGTAATTTCTATAGGTCCTAGGTCACAGCAAAAATCAGGCATGAGAATGATTTTTCATGAAAATATCTGAAATTGGTAAAATTTAACCAAAAAACCACTAAAAAGGTTAAATAAAGCCCCAAATTATCTGAATTCGGATGATTTTGGATGACAAAATATCTGAAATCAGATAATTATCTGAAAATTCTCATGCCTGAATAATGTGTAATACTTTGGCCATTTAAGGTTTCTAAGTTTTGACATGAAATATTTGAAAAATAAAAAACCTAAAAAAATTCCACTTAGCAAAGGCAACATCTTTTGATAGTGTAGAATCATTACAAACATAATTAAAACCCAAAGAAGAAATTTAACATCCAAAATCTGGACGTAAACAAAGTTGATCAAATTCGGAAACCCAATGTTACAGCATACAAGGTAAGGTTAGGCCCAAAAATCACACATTTTGAATCTAGATGTTAACAAACCACCTATCATAGGATGCACAAGACTCTCAAGGAGCTAACTAATTATCAAATTTGTGAACAGCTTCAATATTTTGGCTGAATTTGAATTGTGGACTTAGTCCTAAGATGATCTGTACAGACATGCTTAAATGGCAGTTTTACTACATAGCATTTCCCATGACTTGACACTAAGTCAAGTCATGGTGCCAGGACTACTTGCTCCGTGGTCGGACAGTCACGTAAAGCAGTGGGTCCCCTGTACGAATAGACTCCTTCATGGGGTATGCATGTTATCATTGGTTATGGCTTACTCCATGAACTTGGGACAATTTGAAAATATGGCTCCTTGTGTGATTTAAATCTGGTTTTATATTTTTAGTGGTATACTTTTTTCCATTGTTTTTATTTATGCAGACAGGCATTATAATAAACTTACTTTTAAAACTTACTTGACCATTTTATCTGCCATTTTAAATTTTTTACGGCCCATTTAGTGCTTGGTGTACAGCACTTTTAAGGTGAAAAAATGTGACATAGATATACCACCTTTGCAAAATACAAATATTTTCCAATGAAACAGAAAACAATTAGTTATTTTACATATTATTCTGTGTATTAACATCGATATTCACTAAGAAGAACCTTTAAATGTAAAAGAAATCGGTCATTAGAAAATTTTGAGAAGTCAAAAATCAACTTCCCTATGCTACACACAGTGTCCAGAGAAAATCACTATGTAGCATAGGTAAAATCAGTTCACCAACAATACATGTATCACTTTAATTTATTCATTTCATGTTTTTATTGAAGAAATCTGGCATATTTGAAGTTTGACCAACTTTATTAATGCACATATCTCAAGTGGTTTCCAAATTTTGCAAGAAAATATCTTTGATTTTATGCACTGTGTCCAGAGTAGCATCGGTAGATTTCAAACCAGTACACTTGCATTTTAGCAAAGCTGGTACACATACTGACATTAATATACCTCGTTTCAAAAGACTTTGGGGAGTTGTTCTCAAGGAAACTTGAATTCAGAAGTTGCTCCTTTGTTAAAGATTAAAAATATGGCTAAAGAAGCGCGGCATCCATGGTGTAGCATCGGTATAAAAATGTAGCATCGGGAGAAATGTTATGAATTTCTAGTAAAATTCAACAGACTGTATATAATCCTTTTTAAATATTTTTATCCAGATGGTAAAAAAATTCTTCACATAAAATAATAGAGAAACCTAGTATAAATTCTAGAATATAATTTTTTGATCAATTGACACTTTAGTGTGACATGGTATACGGTGTCCATGTAGCATCGGTACAGATAAATTTGTATTTGGTAAGTTTTAGGCATCTGTGTTCAATTCTTTTCCCAGTTTTGTTGGTTCAAGATCTTATGTGTAGCTTGGATAACAAGAGTGGCATTTAATAAAACAGATTATGCAAGAAAATACAAATTTTTACCAATGCTACAGGATACAGTGTCCATGTAGCATCGGTAAAATTTGTGTTGAATTTCTGCAATTAGGAACTGATTATAAACTTTTAATTATGAAATAAACAGCCTTCAATGTTCTCAG
>JXSR01S031484.1:5864-21100 GCA_000969725.1 Ophiothrix spiculata
TAATAATAATAGTGGACATTTATCAGCGCACAAATCCGCTACAAGAACGCTCATGGCGCTTGCTGAGCAAAAAAACAAAATATAATACAACTAGCGGAGACAAAAATAAGTACCAATAGCCAAAAGCTACAAAAACAAGAAAAATACAATATAAGAGATACAATTCATTAACATAAGTTATAAGCTACAGAAAAGAAATGTGATTTCAAATTTGATTTGAACTCTGCAATAGAAGTACTGTTGCGAATATTGATGGGTAGAGTGTTCCAGATATGAGGTGCAGCAACTGAAAAAGCACGATCCCCCCATGATTTAGATGTTTTCTTCTCGACAAGTAGTTGTTTCTTTGCAGATCGAAGACCAGAGCGAGACGGATTGTAGAAATCGAGGAGTTCAGAAATATAAGCCGGTGATTGTCCATTGATAAACCGATAGGTGAAAAGCAAGAGCTTGTATTTTAATGCGGAATGCGACAGGAAGCCAGTGTAGTTCAAATAAGTTTGACCAGTTTGAGAAATATTTGAAGGATGGTTCGCTGCTTTACGAATTTCAGTCCGGCTTCCGTCCATCCTTTTCAACCGACACCTGTTTGATTCACCTGTCGGACTACATAAGAAAGGAGTGGGACAACGGTAATTTTACTGGTATGGTAGTCCTTGACCTCCAAAAGGCGTTCTCGCATAAGGACGTTGGAGTCATTCAGGAACAGCTCAGCAAACAGGTTTTCGTAGCACGAAAACGCGAAAACAATTTACATCGCCGCTCCATGTAATTATCAAACTTAACGCAGCGGGTCTCCCATAGGACCTTTTGCGTGACCCCTGATATGACCTTTCACATAATTGGATATAACTCATTAGCCATACGTCGGAGA
The DNA here is from genome assembly GCA_000969725.1 of Ophiothrix spiculata. NCBI lineage: Eukaryota > Metazoa > Echinodermata > Ophiuroidea > Amphilepidida > Ophiotrichidae > Ophiothrix > Ophiothrix spiculata. Next base: position 6,739 of record JXSR01S031484.1, read on the forward strand.
TGGGTAAAAGTATACTTTTTCTGATTCTTGTGATTAGTGGAACACAATAGAATGGTTTTTAACACGGTTTAACCAATTTTGAAATTTTACCCCTGTTTTGGCAGCCATTTTGTTTAATGCAAATTAATCACTGTTTCACCAAGTAGATTTTTGTAGATTTTTGATGTGATGTTGTATATGTTTGTCTGATATTATCCTGTAAATATCATTACTTTTGCAATTTGTTTGACCCATTTTTTAAAAAAAAATTACTAGCCTAGTCATTTTGCCGCCGAAATGAAATAAAAACATTTTTAGCGGCAGAAAAAAATTCGGTAGGGGGGCGGTTGATGCTACCCCCACTTCGTAGAGCTCGGATTAAAAATTAAATAGTCAAATAATTAAAGCAAAATGGCTTAAGGGTGACAAGAGACACATTTCTGCCCAGATAATGTTGTTGACACGTTTGAAATTCTATACGATACCCACAATATGGCAGCCGAAATACATTTTTCTCACTAAAAATAGATTAAAGTGGCATAACAACAGCATTAAATCATCAAATATTTAAAAAATATCATGATGATCATTAGAAAATGGTATTGAGAGTAACAAAATAACCATATCTCCCCAAATTATGTCGTTCACATGATTCAAATTTAAAATGGCGCCTATTACAAGCCCAAAGTTGCCGCCAAAATCAAATTTTGTTGCTCAAAACGGGTAAGAGTGGCGTTTAAACAGAACATTTAACATTAAATAGTCGAAATAGTCAATGCAAAAATCGAGAACATGTTCTTCAGAAACATTTCTTCACTAATAATTTTGTTAATCTGTTTTAAATAACAAAGATGCACACAGTGAGGTCCAATTATACTGTCAAATGCATTTGAACTCTAATGGTATAACCCAAAAAGCTTCTTTCTATTGATTATTCATAATATAGACTTCCTAAAAGCTTGTTTTGATCGATTATCGTGAAAATATGCTATTTGGCGGCCACGTTGGCGGTCATTTTGGTGGCCATTTTGAATTTGATACATGTTGATGACCATATTTTAATCTCACTATGTTTGCAATAGCTATAAAAGCCATTTCTCAATGATAAATGCTGATATTAGGTGGTTCATGTTGTTTTCAAGTAGTTTATTATGAAAAAATGGTATTTGGGCGGCCATTTTGAAAACGCCCTCTAGCGGAAAAAGTGCCGGGGTAGCAAAAGTCTACCCTCACTTTTTTGTTATGCCTGATGATATAGAACATGGCTGTGAAGAGTAACTTCGGGCACATTTGTTGCACACGTGAACCCAACCAGCCAACGGACTATAAAGTAGTACAAGGTTGGGCGTTTATTTATCAAAAACTAAGGAAATTTCATCCAAATTGCCTAATTTCTCGTTGAAAATTGTGTATGCGGTGACAAAAATAACTACCGTGCGACGTTGTACATTGAGTGTACCCCTTTTCGAGAAACAACTCTTTCCAAGTCCGCCCACCTCTTATCCCTGTTGTAAATTTGCCTTGTCAGATAAGAATGTCCAGTTCCGCCCACCGCATTGACTCCCTTCGGGGTCCACCTGTTATTCAGAAGACCCGCTATGCAGAAGGCCCGTTATTCAGAATTCTGAATAATGGGCTGTTTTTATTTTAAAAATACCTGCTGATCAGAAGGAAGGTATATTCAGAAAGTTGTTTTTTTTTTTTTAATAGCGGACCTTCTGAACAGGCTTGCTTCTGAATAATGGGATAATTGGCCCAGTATTCAGAAGACCCGCTATCGGCTATTCGGAATTTCATCATTCTAAATAGAATACGCAGAATACCCGTTATTCAGACAATTTTGAATATATGTGAAGACTCACCCCGAAAAGGGGGGCTTTGCGACAGAAAACCTTTCAAGATACAGGTGAAAATAGGCAGCAAAAAATAAAGAAAATAATAAGAATTTCCAGCAGATTTTCTGTTGTAAAATATGATCGCCTTGATTAATTTCAACAAGTAAGGTGTCATTTTAAAGCTTAGAAAATGCTGCTACAGATGAAATTGAAAAATCAAAATTGATATCATCTTCAAAGTCCCCCCCCCCTTTTGGGGTGAGCCATCACACATGGCCTTCTGAATAACAGAAATTCTGAATAACGGGCTGTACCCGGCTCCATATGGCCCTATCTTTTGTGTCAGATAATTGAATACAAGTATTGAAACAAAATAACAAAACATCTATATAATTCTGATCATAAACATAATAATTCTGATCATGTTTGCTACTAAAAGGGTTTCTTTTTTCCTTTTCTTTTTTGCTACATATCATGTTACTTTGAATGAGCCATATTCCATGCCATGCCCTTAGGCAATTTAAAACATATAAATAGAGCCCGTCTGCTTTTTGCTGTCCTCACTATCTCTGCGATATAATAATTGCATGGTTGATGAACAAATTTGAACTTGCAACTTTGAAATAATGTAAGTTATTAAAACTATTATTTTTAGTATGCTTAAGTTCGTATAATTCATAAATTTCACAATATTTTTGCTGAAGCAGCATCATAATCTGTAGATAATCCGCAATTTTTGTTCATTCCGGTCTGATTTTTAGTTTATTATTTAGGGTCTATTATATTTTACTCTTTTTCTTTTTAATTTTTCATTTTTATAAAATCTCAAGCTTGCGAACATTGCCTACAAGACTTCTGACATTTGATATATTTTCTTAATTAATCGCAGATATGAACTATTTTCTGAAGGATGGAAGCAGCGACGTTCAAGGCAATTCTTTTTATCTGCGCAGGGATAACAGGAACAGCAGCACTGACTTCGTCTAACTTTTATATTCGTTGGGGAAGAAATGACTGTCCACCGACTGCTACATTAGTTTATTCAGGTGAGTCATTATGCATTTTTCTTTTTTTTTTCTATCTGTTGATGGTATCAAATAATATTAAAATAAATCAAATACTGGAAATAAAATAATAGCACTTACGTCTATACGTTACGTTTGAACATCCAGACTTCGTCAGGCCACTGATTGATCACGTTACAGGTAGTGAGGAATTTTCCCGATGACTTCATCCCGTGCATGAGATAGTTGGTGGCGTAATCCTCCCTTTCTGTTCAAAGCTGGTTGCTCTACCCTTAGGCTTTCCTTCCCAAACACCGGGCCCTAACAGCTTCCCGGACTCCTCTCTCAAAATATCTGTCCTTCTTGTCCAAATCTAAAACTTACTCCGAATTGAAAGAGTGTTTCAATGCTTTGCAGTGATTGTAAAACGCCAGTGATTGTAAAACGCAGAGTTTCAAACATATTCAATCATTTAAAAGACTTTTGAGATTCTAAAACAAACATGATGTAGGGGTTCAAATTCGCATGCTTCAAAAGGCTCAAAATCGTTAATTTTCATAAAAAATGTCATGAAATGGACCATTTGTGCCAATAGCAGAAAATCCTCTTACATTTCATTGGAAAATTTCAAAATGTTCATACCCACGTTCGCAATTTGAATTTCCTTTCTCCCTTTCCAGATAATATGGGTTCAAAGTCAGCCTTATCAACAGGTCACGTCAATCAAACAAAATCTCGTGACCAAGGTTTTTTTTTTCGTTTGCCAAAGGCTTTCGAACTTAGCATATTATTATAATCATATAAAGTAGACACTTTAGTTACCTGTTACGTAATGGGTGAACGAAATCATTGCATAGAGAGTGTGTGTGTTTAGCAACTGATACTTTTAGTTAATTTTAGTTTTAAAAAAATGTAGTACACTGTTAGAACGCGGATTAAAATTTTAATCAACGCGGATTACCTAGTGAACCACTCATTTGTGGGTTAAAAAGTTTAACCAACAAGATTAAATTTCTGCTAATGGGGATTAAAATTTTAAGCTTATTGGTTAAACTTTTTAACCAACAAATGAGTGGTTCACTAGGTAATCCGTGTTGATTAAAATTTTAATCCGCGTTCTAACAGTGTACCAAATTCTGACTGCATGGATCATTTTGTACTCAGGATATGTTATCAAAGCATGTTTTTTCTCCAATATCCTCAAACAGTTTTGAAAAATATTGCTTGGTTTCAGAGATAACCGGGGAAAATGATAAAAATTTCCAGTAGATTTTCTGTTGTAAAATTTGATTACCTTGATCAATTATTTGTGTCGTTTTAAAGCTTATAAAATGATGTAACAGACGAAATTTATTATTACAAAATCATAAATGATCTGCAAAGCAGTATTCCCGCTAAGGATTTCAACTTTGCGCCAAAGCGACATAAAAAGAGAAAAAAATACATCTCGCCATTGCCATTTTCGGAAAGATTACCTCCTCCAAAATGCGAGCAATTTTTAGTATAATCTGAATAAAGCTAAGATAAGTGAACGTATATAACCCAAACCCTATTACAAAAAAAAATACAAAATATTCCTATTCCTGGAAAATTAAAAAAAACTGAAGAAGGGTCTATATGGTTAAATAAAAGATTAATATTTGTCAGAATTTCAGAAATATGTGTTATATTTCGGACAATTATTAATCTTAACAGTTGAACAGTTGCTTAAAAAACGTGTTGTTAAAGACGTTTTGTTGTTCAAACGTGGTATAGTACGGTTCGCGGCTTATACCATACCATTAAATCCCGTTAATATCAACATTTCAGACTTCATATTGCTGAGCCTATTAGCTTTAAACATAATTTTCCAAAACAGGTCCATAGTTTCAAATTCAAATAAAGTTTTAGCTCGAAAATTTAAGCACTTATAGATTTCAAAACTTTTAGCTAGAGCTTTGTTCAACATATTCAAAGCAGATCCATATTTTCCACAAGTCCTAAGAAATTATTATATAGCTTATCATGTTCAACATGAAATATATTATTCGAGTAGTCTTTGCATTAAAATAATTTTTGTGACTTGAATCTAATGTAAAAATCTAGACCATTGGGCCTATGAGTCTGAAATTCCGATATTGCACACGTTGAACATCGCCATTTCTTTGGTTGAGACTCAATAACATAGGGAAAAAATATAATCGCCGTTGAGGTATAAAATGCAGGTCCTATGTTTAGTAAATCAGTTACCAGCGTGCATATAAGCTAGTTTTGAGCTGTAAATTATCTTGATATCCTTATAACCTATACCTCTATATTTGGCAAAACTTCGTTTTACATTTTCCCATACATTTTAAAGCATAATTTACACAAATGGTCTCAAATCAAAATAAAGATGATTTTAAAAAAAGCTTACAGAAAATGAAGAAAAATAATCAAAAAATAATGGTCTCTCCTGGAAATGGCAAAACGCATGTTTGACTTATTGTTAGTTCGCCTGACAGAATATGCTTTCAAAACTGAAATTAGACCTATAACTTAAGATCCAATTGTATCTCCAATATTAACTGATAAATTTTAGCTGAGACAATAAAAGTCTCAGATTTTGGTCAGATGCGATTTGTTTCTGGTTAATTTCATTCATAGAAATGCAAAATTTTACATACACAGTAATACAAAATTTACCGGGAAAATTTATACTTTTAGATAAGTTAAATTAATCTATCGGTTGTTTCCTTCAAAGTTGAACTGGGTAAGTAGCAAAAACATGTCTTCGCATTGATAGATGATAATGCATAAAGAGAGAGAGAGAAAAAATGGGTATACAAAACGTCAATTTATTTCGTGTATCATGTTATTCAGGTCTGAAATATCATTTTTCCAATCATAAAATTATTGAAAGTTTTTGCTAAATCATCATGTAGTGTCCTCATGGTCATGATAAACCTTTTAGCAGGTAGGAATTGGTCAATAGTGGTTTTCTTTTTTAGTTTAATCGCACGCATGATTCAAAATTTCATTAAAAAGCGATGATTTTGACACCAAAATGATGATCGGAAAACTGGCACCTCTCTCGGGGGTTTTCGGATATGGCGCGAAGAGCCAAGCCGCTATGTTATTGCGTGCACAGTACGTGTAGACCAAGGAAGTTATAAATATATATAACTTCCTTGGTGTAGACTCACAGTGCATAACAACCGCGCAAAAATGTTCGCGTTATGGTAGGCCTACGCACATAACAAACGCACTTGACTTGGCTAACGCGCATTTAACTTATCCGATGAAAATGCGAAAGATTAATATTTTTTCCGATTTTAGTCGAAAAATTTGATATTTGGAATGGCTGTATCTTTTTTCCCCCAAAGTGGATTAATGGGGATTTTAAATACAAGATAGAACACCCTTTCAGCTTTCCATTTGTGCCAAAACATTGGACGGGAACATTTTGTCCGGGCTAAGCATGTTTTGAAGGTCTCACTACTCATCTATAATTACATGGTGTACGTGCGGCGTGGGTTCAAACCCTGCTAGGGTCACTTCAGTGAGATATTTGTAGGCAGATTTTTTTTATAAGAAATAGTTGATCCCTTTTTTGGATCAAGAATTGTGATCCTTATTTTTGGATCACTTTGATCCTTAAAGGGTAAGCTCATATTTGATACCTTCTCATATTTGATATTGGCTTTCTAAGAGTGTAGTCTTAAAGTTTGAAGCGTATACAAAAACAACTTTTAAAGATATGATCAAAAATGTTCGTTATGACTTAATTTCTTGGTGCCATGCCAATATAAAGAAAATAAAAGAGTTGGCCTTTAACATCTGTTCTTCAATATCGCATTATGAAAATGCATGAAAATCGTAATTTCTCTGCAACGGAAGGTCCGATTTCAAAAATTCAAAATAATGTTTAAAGCTGAAAGTCCACCCTTTCAGCATAATTATAGAGAAATATTATGTATTTTCAGTTGTATAATTTTTGACCTGAAGTGCCTATCATAAGGCTGTGTAAGAATGTAGGCGTGACACAAGGCTAATGATTACAGCCGTTTTGCAACAAGGTTTTACGGCAAGGTACGAGTCTCAGCCGACAAGTGACGCACAGGACACGTGGTAACTAGTCGAAAATTACCGGGTCGACAGGTTCTATTTAGTGGAATAATCCTCAGATTTAAGCTGGTGCAACATTAAATTAAGGGTCTGATTTGAAAACATACATCGTGTTCTAACCAATTTATAAATAGTTAAAATGTTGCATCGAACAGATTTTGACATTTATTCGGCTAATTTTGCCATAGAGAACTTGAGAGAATGGCGAAAAATTTGAAGTATAGTGAATGAAAATAAAATTCAACCTTTGTAAAGTGCTTTTCAGCTTCTTATCCGTCAATTATTTAGTTTAAAGTTTCATATATGCTTTAGTTTGTTCGTGAAAAAATAAAAAAAAAATGAAAAATCCATCCGTCGATATTTTCCGGCACTGAAACCGGAAGTAGCTTCAACATAACAAAAATTGCATAAAATATAGCATTAAATACCGTGAAAAACTTGTGTAGTTATTAACCTTTCAGTGCGTTGATCTTCACATCGTAGAAGAAAGCACTACACTGGAAGGAAGGAAGGAAGGACGGGCGGTGTAAGTTTGGTCTATTTATTCTCTGATAACATTGGATGTAGGTCCTACTAGTATGTCTTGTTATCATTTTTGTCTCACGTTATAGGTCTCATGGCAGGAAAGGGGAACAGCGATTCTGCAGGTGGCTCAAACTTCAAATGTCTTCCTGACCCGGGGGGGTAACTGGGTATTCTGACCGGGTAACCACCAGCGTTACCAAAAAAGTGAGACCTGGACTGGTCTCGAGACTTGCAATATAGGGTATCAAAATCGACCTGGTACACTGTCTGCAAGTCTCACATAGGGTATCAAATTTGTCTTTTATGGTATCAAACTTAGAAAGAATTGTTAAATTAATGACAATGGTGCCTTAAATTGCAAAAACATGTTTCAAATACCTAGAAACACTTCTTATAAGTGTTCAAATGGTGTACAAACACATTTTACCAATGATTTCTTGCCATTATTATTTTGTCACAATTGCGTAAAGTCTCAGATAGGGTATTCATTTGACAGGTATGGTCTCGAAAAGGGTATCCATTCGAACGGATATGGTAGATTTATGGTCTCAGATAGGGTATTATTTCACTCATTTTTGCCAATTTTGGTCTCACATAGGGTCACCTTCGGAACCTGCGGAACTCGGGTGGTTACCCGGACACAAATATCAGTTACCCCCCCGGGCTTCCTGAAAAACCACAATACGCCCAATACCAGTCTGGAGAGTCACGTGCAAATGGGCGTGTATTGACAGCAAGATACCGAACCGCTCGTTTCACGCCACTGAAAAAGGAACACATGTATGAGGCGCTAGGCTCAGTCCATCAGTCTTACAACAACTGCACACGCGCTTCACTGTGTTGGTTGTTGACCCGAACAACAGGAAGTGAGGGAGCCCTCATTTGGCGACTGGTGGATCCAGTCTAGTATGAGGCCACGTGTGCTCTGTGACGCATAAATAGCGGCAGTGTTATGATCCCAGCAAACATGTCGTGCCCTGGGGGTCTTAAAACGGAGTACAACGGTTACCTGATGATCGGCGGGGGGATCGGCAGACCGATGATCAACAGTGATAGTAGTCCTACGGATTTTATTTGCATGTATTTTAAGCCAGTAGTTGTTCCAAATTCCAACAAGGGAAACCTTGGGGCTATTATGTACCCTGTTGAGGGGCGTTGTAGCCCAGGCAACCTGCCATGTGGGAACGGTAAATATATTAATGGGGCAGAATTGACGTGTGTTGTTTGTTCCATCAATGATCAATCGAATGATTCAATTTTAAACAAATAAGAATTGGAAAAAAATCAATTATGATCTAATACCGAGGTGTTTCATTTCATGATGTATAAATAATTTACATTGGTTTGTTAGGGCGTGTCCACACAGAAGAATTCGGTCATGACTATATGTGACCGTCCAGCCCAAACCAGCAGTAAATGCCAGCTTTTGTCATTTTCACTTTTTTAATTATTTGCAAAGACCATGCTTTAATGATTAAAATGACACCTTAATGAACTTCACACGATTTCCAGAAGTCAAGTTATGGTCCGTCAAAGTTTGTCAGTGAGTAAAACGAATAACTGAGATAAACGCGTCCCAAAGTTTAGTAAGCCCTATATTTTCTGTTGATTGTCTCAAGAATGTACCAATTTATTTCACATTTCCTATCATTTTCTTGAAATGAAACTTTGCTGGTATTTTGTAGTAATCACTAGGATTGTGAATCTGTCATAAAATCGATTTCGGCAAATTATGACCTTGATATGTATTTTCAACTGTAGCGCAAAATGAAGTTTCTGGCATTTACTGCTCATACGGGCTGGAAGGTCACATGTGTATGTGCTCGTGAACACAATAATAGAAAGTGTCTCGCTCGTGACCAAAAGTGACGCGCCACTAGGTTTAACTATTAACGTGCAAGTCGTGTCCCTGTGTGAACGCAACTGCTAAGTTGTCTGGCTCTAGAGCCGGTGTAATGAGATTGAGTGTCTCCCATAACCAGGTGTCCCTGTCTAATTGAACTACACGGGATAATTATAAGTCGCAATCTATGATTTTTTGATCGCACATGTACAAGTACTTTAGATAATAACGCACTAATCAAATACAGTGTGTCCCACAAAAAGAAAACACCATCTTTGCGACGCTTGTAAAGTTCTTCCTGTACTGCCGGGAATTATACACGCAAAGAGGTTTTTCTGGGACATACTATATCATGAACATTTTATTTATATGTTTAAAACCTTTAGAATAGTTTTAATGTTGCATTTTGTATCTTGGTGTGAGGCTTCTCTCTTAAAGTATGTATTGCAGCTGCATGCTAGAAAGAGGCTCTCCACACGGGAGTGTCAGATGCATCTAGATGAATGTGCATAATTTGGGGTTTTAGACATCTTTCAGAAGTTTTAAGACACCCTTTTCATGGTAATAGACACCCGTTTCAACTTAATAGACACCATTCTCTTGTTGACACCTTTTTGACATGAATTGCCTCCCGTAGATTGTGTACACGCGTGAATCTGACTTTACTACCGACACGCTATAGACCAGTTTATAAAGCATCTTGAAAGTATTGCAAATACGGGCATTTCTGCGCGAACGACCATATTACTACGTTGTGCTCATGACGTCATTTGTAATAATATGGTCAACTGAGCTGATCGTTTACGGTACTTTCAAGATGCGTTATTGGACAAACGAAAGTGGTCTACTTCTACTTCTACGCTTATATATTCTCATTAAAGCCTTTTCAGCATCTAGATGAGCTCTCTGGTCCTAGAGAGATGATATACTTTGAAGGTATAGTGACTATGCACTCTGGTCCTAGAGTAGATGACGTATTTTGACATATGGTCACGGTTGCCAGGGAAGTTCCCCTACTCTTATTTCGAACGGCTGTAGCCTAGCCCGTGACGTTCTTTGACATCCGACAGTGTGTCAGGAACACTTCAGATGGGACCGGCGGCTTAACGTGCCCTCCGAAGCACGAAGCAAGTAGAGCAAATTGTCTTGCTTAGGGAAACAAGGAGACATACCGAGAGCCGAAACCGGGACTCGACCCCACGACAGACGAATGCATTTGATTATGAGTCCAACGCTCTAACCATTCGGCCACGCTCCCCTATTGACTCGCTTAAGGTGCGTTTACACTGTGACGACTGGGTTGGGGTAACGACAAGCAGCGTAGACCTGCGACTTGTAGTTTTGAATTTTACGCCCATCATCGTTAGTTAGAGTCATAGATTTAAAGCGGAGATACCAGACATGTCCGCCATTTTTATCCGGCATGGAGACAAAATTGGGGGTATTCGGGTTTGACCGACAGCTTGCCGATGAGGCATAGCACCGTGCCATAATGCGCGAATATTGAAACACGCACACACGCTTTGCGTGCAGGTTGGCGTATCATTCGCGTAAATTGTTATTTGCGCAGGTTGTCTCTACGCGTAACCAAGTCTCAGCTCTCGGAGTTGATTTTGCCGGGAACCGAGTGGACCCGAATACCCCAAATTTGAGCTCCATGGCTGACGACGCCATTACACGGGCTGGTATACAAAGCCTGGTATCTCCCCTTTAAATCTATGGTTAAAGTAAGTTAACGCTCACATAATCCGCTAGCCACTGAGACTATCGTTACTATCAGCTACTATCGGTAGCTTTCAGTTGCACGTTTTTAGTTGCAAATACGTTAACATGTCGAAGACAAGTCGTCACAGTGTAAACGCTCCTTAAAGTGTGCGTGTGAGTGGAAATAAGGCAACTACACGTATCACACTCGTACGATCGTTTGCTGTTCAAAAGTCCAGTTTACTCTAGATGCATCTGAATGTGCGAAGTGCATGACAGATTGATTTGCCCGTACTCCGGCAACAGAATTTGACCGAGAATGCGGCTATCGAGCCAGACAAGCGCAGCCTTGCTTACGCATAATTTAGCGGAAAATATAAGATGCGTATTGCGTGGTAGTCAAGTAATAGTAGCGCGAGACAAAACGCAGAGTTTGGTCACTACGCACTCGCGCAGCTTCGGTCCAGGCACGGCGCCCGCGTGGCGCAATCCCCTAACTTAGCCGAATTTTTAGGTTGCAAATAGACCTGTCTCCTACCTGTACTTTGTTTAATCTATGGATTTGCCCGTGTGTGGAGAGCCCAATTTTTTTTTTAATTCTTTTACTGTATTATTTAAAAAAGAGGCACATTATAAATTTCAGATATAGAAAGATTAATTCTAGAGGGCAACATTTTCGTTGTCACCAATGACAGTGCAATGATACATAAACATTACGGAAATGCTAAATATTCTGAGTATTAAATTTGACAATGAATTAAATATTGAAAAGTTTGAAATGAACTACGAGTGTCCTTTGTTTTTGCTGGATTTTACAACAGTGTAGGATAATTCCTACCGTAGTGCAATTTTTTTAAGTATGAAATATTGCATGCGTTTATTTATGAATGAAACATGTTTAGTAGAATCACTTTGGTAGAATCATTTCCATACAAGTCGTGTTTATAGCGTTTATTTTTCAAAGTGTATTAAGGCTGGGGTATACCTAAAAAAACTAATTACATAAACTATATAAAAGTAGACATTTTTGGAAGCGGATTTTTACCCTGAACATGATGATGATATCAGTTTTTGACCCAAAATGTCAATTTTTCCAAAAGATGCCAACATTCATATTATTAGCCTCAAAATTTTCTTGAAAGCTTAACTAAAATTTGCATTTGTGAAATGTTGAACTTTTATGCTTTTTGGAATCTAGAAACAAATGTCTAGGAAGGGTTTTCTCTAATTTTAGATTTTTATCTTAGTTTTTTTTTTTTAATGCCAAAACTAGGTCAAAAAATGTAAAAAATCCCACCGCTGCCACCAAAATGGCAATTTTTGGCATATTTTTGGAATTTTTCAAAAAATAAGATACAAATCCAAAATTTGAGAAAAACCCTGCTAGACAATTTGTTTCTTTATTCCAAAAAGCAAAAAAGATCGAAATTTCACGAATGCAAATTTTAGTTAGACTTTCAAGAAATGTAACGGTTTTTGGCACTTTAGCCAATATCGACATTTTTGGTCAAAAACCGATATCACCAATATGTTAACCCTTGTCTTACCAATGTATTTTTTGTAACGTTTGTTATCAACCGGGGGATGGTTACCATCCCCCCCCCTATGAAATTGAAATTGAAGTAATAAAAGTTGCTTTGCTTTATACCATAGTATAGGGTAGGGTCTCCTCTATCCATTGATACCAAAATCATGGAAATCAGCCAAGGCATTACGTAATTATGACGTCATAAGTACTTCAGAGTCGAAAAAATCACAATTTTGGGCAAAAATGGTCACCAAATCGAAATGCTGCTGTAAAAGTTCTAAATATCGGAATTTTGCCGGGTTTTTTGCTTATAAAGAAGGTGATGTGTGACACTGCCTTTTTTTTCGGGTTTACTATATAAATTATAGTCATAGTCATAGTATTTTATTTTCCATCATTAAAAACATATAAATTACAAGTGACAATAACAAAAAGATGGAGGAGATACAACTAGAGGCAAGAGCCTGAAGGTGATGTACCCTTTAACAGAATACAAACATAAAGAATAGCTAATGAAAAACATCATAATTATACCCACTCAAACACTTTCACACCATTTACCCATACACACACCTCACACACCCAAACACCCCACCACACATCTATGAGTGATAAAAGCATGATCAATCAATTTTGAACACCACTATATTGAACATCATCGGAATAACAACAAAATGTATAAAAGAATAGAAGAATTCATCAAAAGCAACATAATTTATGGATTGAAACAATTTTTGTACGACATAAGATTACAGATGCTATACACTGAGCAGTTCAGATTTCAGAAGTGACCTGAATTGATTTAGGGTTTTTGCCTGCTTAACATTTTTCGGTAGTTCATTCCAAACTTTTGGGCCAAATGAAGAAATCGTTTCAATGTTTTGCATATTTAATTTGAAATCGTCTCTGTTTCTTGTATTGTAGTGATGGTTATCACGAAGAATTGTAAAGAAATGTTTAAAGGACAAAGGCAGTAAATTGATTTTATATTTAAACATAAAAGTAGCTACCTCCCTTGTGTACATATCAAATACATTCAAAAATTTTAGTCGATTAAACAATGGCTTAGTAGAGCTTAAGTAGTCACTATTTGTTATTACTCTAATGGCACGTTTTTGAATTTTAAATACCTTGTTTACATTCTGTTTGCTTGAATTTAACAGTAAACAGTAGTTAAGGTAAGTCAAGACTAAAGAACAATATAATGTATACAAAGTATTTGCTGGCAAGAATGACTTGACCTTTTTGAGTACCCCGATGTTCCTAGAGCATACTCTGCTAACGTTTTCAGCATGTTTTTTCCATGTTAAATTTTGATCAATAGTTAAACCTAAAAAATTCGCTTCAGTTACTCTACTCAATTTACAACCATCAAGGTAAATAGCATGTTCAACATCATCTTTAACATCATTAGTCTGTTTAGTCTGTTTATGGTGAATACCATGCAGATATTTTTCAAAATGGCGACTGAAAATTTTCTCAGGTGGCAATCACCTCCCCCTATACCTTGCGACTTTGACGAGGTACCCTGACCCCCCTGAAGGTGGTACCTACGAATTTGTTTCGCTAAAATTACCGCAAAGGCTGAACTTACAACTATACCCAAAACCCCTAGGTCATATTCGTTTGCGTTTCTATGCGACAGGGAATCATCCGTTGGGGGGGGGGCGGGGAGACTAAAGAACAATATAATGTATACAAAGTATTTGCTGGCAAGAATGACTTGACCTTGCTGAGTACCCCGATGTTCCTAGAGCATACTCTGCTAACGTTTTCAGCATGTTTTTTCCATGTTAAATTTTGATCAATAGTTAAACCTAAAAATTTCGCTTCAGTTACTCTACTCAATTTACAACCA
>JXSR01S031485.1:0-13961 GCA_000969725.1 Ophiothrix spiculata
CCCTTAAAAAATCACCAAAACCTATCAAATTTGGTGTCCAATTCAAGCAAATTTTTCCGAGAATCCGAAGCAAGCCACCATTGTTTTGCCCACGTGACTGCTGGCAAGATATTGTCCGCAGATCATTTATCGCTAGTCTTCACTCGCAGTCGCTCAAAATGCTAGCGCAGGAATAGCGCTGTTAGAAACTTGGTGACCTCGCTTCGTATCAAGTGACCTGCGTGCTGACTGTCCCAAGTCAGCTGAAACTTGTTGATCATGAAATCCCTACCTCATTCTTGTGCAACAATTGAGGATGATATTTATCCCAGTCTGATTACATTCTCCTTCAAATATATGCATATGAAAAATATTGACTGGCTCTTGATTAGTGCCATTAAATCTGTGACTCTTAAAATGGATGTAAAACTGCCTGGTTGGCAGAATGTGTCATCCCAAATTTCATCAACAACCCAATGGTAAAAGGGAAAGACTGATTCGCTCCTCTGATTCGTAGATAAAAGTGGGGGTTGAACAACAAATAGGCCAGATTCCCTGAAACAAAGTTTTATTTTAATTAACGGACCTCTTTTCCTCTTTTTAGCTGACTACTTCTTTTATTCATGAATTGTATGCATAATTTGTTGTTTTTGGCCTAATTTTAAACAAAATGTACTGTTATTACATTTTCAGCACACAGGTACAGTCAAAGCATTAGACTTCAATCCATTCCAAGGTAATCTACTAGCCACAGGAGCTGGTGATTCAGAGATCTTTATATGGGATCTTAACAACCCCAAGACACCAATGACTCCAGGAGCTAAATCACAGGTAAGATGGCTTAGAAGTTGAGATATCTTTACAAATGGCAGATCAGAGTATGGCAAGAACTTTGGATGAGTCTGACAGGCCACATGAGTATAATTAGATTCTCTTGTAAAATCTGAATAAAACTAACTGAAGTTAGATATTTGGAAATGATGAGATATCTCTGTATCCGCGCTTCATCTGAATGATTTCAAGTGATGTCAACCCAGAGTAATGTCTCCTGATCCAGGACCTTGAGTTGTTATCTTAGCCAATATATTTTCCCTATAGTCATCTGAAACAAACCTTTTCATTCTGGGCGGGATCAAATCACATCGTGCTTGAACAACAAACCAATCAAATCGATCTTCAAGTCACGCAGCAACAGAACTGTCAAATCATGCGAGCTCACGAGTATCGCGTGAGTTGCGTTTGAACTTTAACCTCGGCGCACAAGACGCGGAAAAGTGAAAAGGTTTTCTTCACGTGACTATAATTATAGTTACCTGAAAGAAGCATGGTTTTCTATTAAGCTTTTGTATGTGAATCCCATGTGTAGAATTTGAAAGATCTGATTATCCTGACCTTATAATTTTTGTTTGTAATGTAAGATGAAAACAAATAAATTGCAATGAATATGAAATTCTTCTGTGTATCTAATCTACTTGCAGCCACCAGATGAGATCAGCTGCTTAGCATGGAATCGTCAAGTTCAACATATCCTGGCATCGACTTGCCCTGGAGGGCGCTGTGTAGTCTGGGATCTCAAGAAGAATGAACCTATTATCAAAGTTACAGACCATAGTTCAAGGGTAAGTTACATAATCCAAACCTGTCCATTCTCAGTCTTAAATCTCAGAGGTTGAACGCACCATCTATAGATATAGAATTATTACACATCTTAAAGTGACTGGACACAGGCATGCAATAAGTGTATTTAATCAAATATAGAATATTTAATTATAGAATATTTATAGTGCACTTTGCCCAACCCCGATTGTAAATCAACACAAGCTCGGCATAATGTTTAGGTGATTTGTGAACAAGTGTTGTGTTCTGAAACCACTTGTATCATCCCCATTGTACTTGAAGGAATTTGTGTTAAGTCCTATAGATGTGACTTATGCCATAAAGATACCTCCATGTTTGCAATTATTGGTCAATATAATCAGTTGAAATTGGGAGGGATATAATTATACAGAGTGATTTTGGAAAAAAGGAAAAAAGAGATTACAATAATTCTTTGTATAGCCTAACAAAGTAAAACCACAAAGAAAGATATATAAAAAAATTGTACCATTTGATTTGCATAGACTTTTCTGGTCACTGTATTCACATTATCCAAGTGTCAATAATTTTTAACTAAACAGTAAAAATATAGAACAGATTTGTCAAAGAAGTGATGATATTTGGAAGTGATGATAAAACTCTATATCCGCGCTTCATCTGAATATTTGTGATGGAACAATATAGAGCTCATTTACTGATCCAAATGAATCCATAAATTGAAAACTGTGTGTTCATTGACTCTGGAGGTCTTCACATGGACAAATCAATCTGTACTACTGTATCTAGATGCATGTAGATTAAACTGAATTTCAGCAAATGATCTCATGAGCGTAAGTACATATGTGTAGTTGTGTTATTTCCATGCACATGCTCACCCCAGCGTGTCAATATGCGCAACTGGAGTAAAAGTCAGATTGACACACGACCGTGTGAACACAATTATCTGCACTTCAAAAATGTACATTCATCTATATGCACCTAGATTTGATGCCTCAGTGGGGAGAGCCCCGCTGTTGGGCTTAAGTTTTCTGATAAGAATGTCAGGATTAGGAGCTAAAATGTCTAGCATGTGTGAAAGATGGCTCTTGCGTCATGTTTTTGTGCAAAATACTATTCAAAATATTAAATCATCAGGAGCATAAATGGATGACCATTGGTAAGTAGAGCCTAAGAGCCTGGTCAAATAAAATCCTTGGTCATGCTTGAAGAACATGAGACTTAATAAAAAAATAATGGAAAATGGAAAACCCTTTGTCACAATTTAGAGATGCAAAAATGCTGTAGGTATAATATGTATAGATAAACAGACTTTTATAGATTTTATAGTGTATAAAGTTAACCACTTGTCATTTTTTGGCTTTTCCACAGATTCGTTGCAAAGCTGTGGCCTGGCACCCTGAAGTAGCCACTCAGCTGATGTTAGCTTCCGAAGATGATTACTCTCCAGTCATACAGATGTGGGACCTCAGGTTTGCTACATCGCCTCTCAAAGTCTTGCAGAAACATGAGAGGTTAGTAGTCAGGCAGATCTTGTATGATTATGAGGTCTTGCACGTATTTAAAAATCATGAGATTTGGCCAATTGAAAGAAAGGATTAGTCTCATAATTATGAGCTAACTGGTTTCACAAATTTTCAAAGTTTCAATTGTAAGACAGAAAAAGTTTTTGCAAAATAAACATTTCGAAGGCTTCATGAGATAGGTCAATTAAAAAAATACCCTGATGCAATATCAACTACCAAACTTTTTACCAGGGTTGGCCGATTTAAATCAGGCTGATTTTAATCGCGATTTAAATTGTGATTTAAATTGAAAAAATCTGATTTAAATCGATTTTTATGATTTAAATCACTGATTTAAATCGATTTAAATCATGATTTTTTTTTTAAATCAAAAAAATCACCATTTTATTACACTGCACTTAGGACAAGATAGATTTATATTTGAAAAAATTGAACTGAAACTATGCATAAATAATATCGCAAAAAATATGTTTCTGTTAATTGAAAATCTAAAGCGGGAAAAACATTATATGGTGGACATATTACATAACATTTGGAAGTGATGATAAAACTCTATCCGCGCTTCATCTGATAACTTGTGATGGAACAACATAGAGTTGTAGAACTGATCCAAATAGACACACAGGTAATAACTTAATACTGGAGAACACTCGACTTTAGACAATCCCACATCAAAGAAAAAAAATCAAATCAAAATAAATTGTTTGAATATCCGAGATTTAGAAACAAAGTATTTCAAAGATTTGAAACTAGAAACGCTGTTCTTTCAGTCTTATGTTCTGAAATTTCAATCTCCTTAAAACATATGTATGTCTTATCATAATACTGAAGTGAACATTATTGCCAAGTAAAGCAGGTTCATAATTTAGATAGCTACCCAAAATATATCAAAATCAATATGTGTTGAAAAAGTTTTAATTAAGAACTAAAATCTTGATTAAGTTAGACCGTTTAATTTGCATTCCTTTTCTCTTCAGGGGTGTGCTATCCATAGCATGGTGCCAACAAGACCCAGATCTTCTCCTCAGCTGTGCTAAAGACAACCGTATCTTGGTATGGAATCCCAACAGCAATGTCCCTGGTGGCGAAGTCGTCTTTGAGCTGCCCAACTCTTCCCAGTGGAGCTTTGATGTCCAATTCTGTCCTCGTAACCCAGCAGTCATCTCCAGTTCATCGTTTGATGGTCATGTTAGCATATATTCATTGATGGGTGGTAGTAAGCAGGTACAGAACACAAGGCAAACAGACCAGGTAAGTTACTGGTAAGGCCCCCCCCCCAAAAAAAAAAAAAAAACTGGAAAAAAGTTTTTACTGTACAAAAGTTTTTTTTTTTTTTAAGAATTTTGATCTTCTGAAAATATTTTTCTAAGTTGTTGTTTTCATTTTGTTTACATTTCAAAACTGTTTTTAAACTTGTATAAAGAGATTTTTCAGTACAGTAGGCTTATTTGCATCTTTATATAGAGGCCCTAATTTGTTGTAGTTTTGCTTACATTTGAAAAAAATCTTAAAAAAAAAGCCTGCACTTGCTCAAAAAAAGTAATTACCAATTTCTAGTATATGGATCCATAGATTTATTCCAATATGAACATTTGTGATAAAATACTGGTTTCTAATTTTCAATGTCTGGATAAATTTATTCCAATTTGATTTTGAAATTTTGTGATTAAGTACCAGTTTTCAGTTTTCTATGTATGGATAAATTTATTCCAACTTCCAACATGTATGATAAGGTATCAAAATGTTCAAAATGTCCAAGTAAACAGTAGTTTTTGATTCACATAATGACTGCAAATCGCAAATCTAGAATGAACCATTGGGTATATAATTTTGTGTATGCGTTAACATTGCAAGACTTTGGGGTTGTCTAAATTTCAGTCTCAAATATGCATAGCATATACCATATGCAGAGGATACCAAACCATATGTGTCCCGTCATATCGTATGGTACCTTTAGGGTCCCAAAATGAAAATTGATTTTTGGTCTCATCTGAAAGATTGTATTTTAAGCTTTAAAATGACTCCTTGCTTTTAGTTATTGGATGTTTGATTGCAAAGTTACATCCAAATTGGTAAAAGGCATCGGGCTGATTCAGAAAAATATAGTTCTGAGAAAATCTAGTTTAAAGTTTCTGTACTGTTAAAACGTGAATGGAGAAAGGATTTTAATATAATTTTTTTAAAACATTTCTCTTTGTTTTGGATGTTGAGACCTGATTAATATGATAGAATACACTTCACAGACCTGTGATGTTTCTGGTGAAATTAGAAATTGGACCTTGGTAGTGATTTTTGACTATGCTCAACTTCAATGGCCCGTATCCCGTTATTTACTACGCCGCCCTTAAGGTACCTTTAGATATGACAGGGCACATATGATATGGAGTATGGCGTTTGTTCTAACTGATAAGAAATTCCCCATTGTGCAAATTGTAAACTTCAAATATCATCATCTGTGGGGTTCCTTGCATCGGTAACAATTTGTAGATGATATATTGGGTATGATGATAGAACTCTGTATCCGCGCTTCATCTGATTAACTATGATAGAAAAATGCAGAGATGTCTTACTGACCCAAAATATAAGAAGGGAAATGTTTTACACATTTACTTATTACTAGGTATGTTGATCAGTTTCACCTGATTTTATGTACTTTTTAATTTGGTAATGCATATTTTTTTCACTCCCTCTGTAGATTGCCTCATCATTTGGAGCAGGCTTTGGTCAATCACCAGTACCTCAACAGCAGGAACAGGTTCCAGCTGAACCAATGTTACTCAAGAAACCACCCAAGTGGCTTAGGACTCCTGTAGGGGCTTCATTTGGGGTAAGAAACTGTGTGTAATCCCATGATTCCCTTGAGGCCAGTTTTGACAAAATTTCTTCAAATTAGGGAGTCTCTTGTCAAGATTTGATTATTTTGGGAAATTGCTATTCTGTCTGATTTTGATGTACTCATTCACTGTAAGGCAAAAAAACCCTTGTTGTGGTGCCCTTTTGGGGGTACAATTTTAAAGACCGGTTGATCAGTCTGGATTCTTGTTTTGTTGTTGTTTTTTTCTTTCCTTTAAGGAGATTTTGACTTAAGTCTGGATCTTATTCTGTTACACCAGTGTGTCAAACTGAATTGGTGTAAAAATTAACAGCGTTTTTTGAAAATATTTATCAGATATTATAAACACTTCAGCAATATTTGAAGGCATCCATTCACTAATCTGGCATCTCTACAGTCTAACTATGTCAGTGGCATTAACAAGTTCACTTTTTGATTGACAATAACATGGATATGATGAAAGAATCTGTACCTGCGCTTCAACTGAAAGATTGGTGATGACTGTACAGAACTATTATTACTGATTCCACTATTTGTCTTTTTGAAAGTATTTTGTGTTATTTCCACCTTTGAATAATATTTTTGTTAAACACAAATATATTTTTATCATTTCTACAGTTTGGTGGGAAGCTAATCTCTTACACAGCTACAAGCAAGCAACAAGTACACATCAGTCAAGTTGTTACAGAGACTGAATTAGTGAATAGGTCCAATGCCTTAGAGGAAGCATTGGCCAATGGTAGCTTTGTGGAGTTTTGCAATGGAAAGATTGGCAAAGCACAGGATGATACAGAGAAAGAAATATGGAACTTCTTAAAGGTGTGTAGGATTTGAATTTGTATTTTATCTTGATAACCCCCTTTAATCGTACAATTATATACTAAGGAGAAAATCAAGAAAATCTTTGAGTTCTATTTATGTCACACACTGAGGGAAGATAAGAGCACCAAATTGTTACCATGGTCATTAGCCTTTTAAGCACCTCTTCATTTAAAAACTATCTCCTCAGAAATTTACATGTTAAAAATGGGTGGTTTCCCCCAGAATCGAACCTTGGACATCTCGCATCCCGATCCAACCCTCACTGATGCAAGCCAAGGGGTATACACTGCCTTATAGATAACTCCGGTCTGTGACGTATTTGGACTTATGCGATTTTCTTGATTTTGTTGAATCGGTTTTGTGAGGTTCGGTGGTGTTGGATTAACAGAGGGAAGATTTGAGTACCAAATCCATGCCGTGGTAGAGCCTACCAGGTGAAATTGTCAAAGACCAACTGAAATGTAAAATGACCAATATTCAAGATGCATAAATATGACAGGAGAAATGATGATATTACTCTGTATCCGCGCTTCATCTGATAAAAGAATGATGGAAAATGCAGAGACAAGTATCTGATCCCGAAAGTTTTTATTGATCGAAAATTATCAGACTACAAGAAGTCAGGAGTTCTTAATTGCCAATAAAGTTAATAATATAAAAACAATATAATAAGATAAATTTTAGTTTAAACAAGTTAAAATGAAGAATGATTAACTATGAGCATCCATGTGCATGTTTTGATCTGATCTTGTTTTGTCATGAGGAAAATGCATTAAATACACACATGTACTTTACTATACTAATTCAGGGGAATTACATTCGGAATCCTGAATTTAATGCAACATATTGCCATACCTGAAAAGTATGAAACTGTAGCATAAATTGTATGGAAGGCGTCAATATTTACCTAAAACAAACCCAGTCAGTAAAAAAAAAAATCAAAAGACATTGATGATAGGGGGCACCCATTTGAAAGGATCTTGAAGCATTGCTGTAAGTTATAAATCTGGGCAACTGAAGCTTGGCTGATTAGTTCCAAGTCTTTGAGCACGATTCCTTTGCACATTTCAGGCATGAGAATGTTTAGGTTTAAACGTGAATTCATTTTTTTTCTGTTTAAAAAGACAAAATTTCTTTTAATTATTTTCAGGCTGTTTTTGTTGATGTTTGTTCTCATGTCTGACATTTGTAAAATACTTTTCGTGCCCATTTTGATGATCTCTCATGAAATGGATATCTATTTTATCCTGTTCATTTACATACTTAAATTCCCTTAGGTAAACTTTGAAAAAGAACCCAGGAATCACTTCATCGGTCTACTTGGACATGACCCTCATGAGTTGTCACGTAAGGTTGCCGTAGCAACAGGTGCGCCTATGGGATTGACCAATGGGATGCCAGGAGCTGTATGTCCAGAAGAATTAGCAGAAAGGATGGAGAGTCTGTCAACAGGAACCAGGGGGTCAGAGGCCAAATTGGGCAGTAGTGATGGCTCACCTGCCCCATCAAAGGTGAGATGATAATAATATACAGCATTTATTAAAGCGCCATATACAATGTTTCTAAGCACTGCTGCCTATGATAATACGCTGCTGTCGGGAAACCGTCACAATCATTTCTCTTCAACCAGTAGTTGCTGGCCAAGCACATACCCTATCTGCATTTAGATTTTTTTTTTTCTTATATTCATACACTCTGCGTGTGCTGCGCGTGTCACCTAGCCAATCAGAACGCATGAATATAAAGTACGCGGGGTGCAGTGGATTTCCACAATGCACTGCGCGTGTTGCGTTTCGGTTTGCGTAGCGGGCGTTTAGTGCGTGTGAATGTTTCATTGTTTTTGTCGGGTGATTATTTATTTAGTTTCGAGAAGTTTTGGACTTTGATGGTCATATTAAAGGCCATATTTCTTTTCACAAAAGATGCAATATTAATTTTCTGTCGTGTATGAATTAGATTAATAAATTTGCATTCCATAATGCTCGTAAAATGAGACAAAATCAATGCACTTGCGGTAAATTTTGATTGCAGTCCAATGCACTCGGCCCCTACGGGCCTCGTGAATTGGACGCATCAAAATTGACCGCGCGTGCATTGATTTTGTCTCATTTCACTCGCGTATGAAATGCGCATTTATTAACCTATAAACATCTTCCCAATAACGCTTAAGTTGACAATGAAGATTAAATGCCGGACACATAATCCGATGTAGTGGGGCTCAAACTCGCGAACTTATTCGGAGTCCTATGCTGTTCCACATTCCACCAGACCACACAAGCTTCTCTGAGTTAAGAATGGAAATACTAATTGATCATACAAAATCATTTCAGTTGACTCATTGAAATATGGTTCATCGAAATATGCACAAGTCCAAATATTTTAAAGAATAGGCCGTATGTGGTTGAAATCACTTACACGGTTATGGGAGTGCTGTTGGAGGGCATGAAATGATTTTCTATTGATTGGACATGATGATAAGACTCTGTATCCGCGCTTCATCTGAATAATCCATGATGACAGTGCAGAAATTGTAATCTGATCCAAATTCACCAATTGAATTGAAGAGAAGTTGTACTACAAATTACCTTGTTTTTTGTCAAAAACGATTAAAAAGATCCATTTGATCTGACAAAAATGTTAATTATTATTTTTTTTTTGCAGACGCCCAACAACTCTGTGGGTGAATCGGATGCAGCTGCAGCAGTATTTGATGCTATATCAGCAGGAGGCATGGTGGAGGTGGAAAACCAACAAGATGAAGAGGTGTCAAGGTCTGGGTCACCATTCACAATATCAAACGCTGAAGGTAAGTGTTTGATGCTATATCAGCAGGAGGCATGGTAGAGGTGGAGAACCAACAAGATGAAGAGGTGTCAAGGTCTGGGTCACCATTCACAATATCAAACGCTGAAGGCAAGTGTTTGATGCTATATCAGCAGGAGGCATGGTAGAGGTGGAAAACCAACAAGATGAAGAGGTGTCAAGGTCTGGCTCACCATTCACAATATCAAACGCTGAAGGCAAGTGTTTGATGCTATATCAGCAGGAGGCATGGTGGAGGTGGAAAACCAACAAGATGAAGAGGTGTCAAGGTCTGGCTCACCATTTACAATATCAAACGCTGAAGGTAAGTGTTTGATGCTATATCAGCAGGAGGCATGGTAGAGGTGGAGAACCAACAAGATGAAGAGGTGTCAAGGTCTGGCTCACCATTCACAATATCAAACGCTGAAGGTAAGATGGAATCGACAATTTTGCTGGGCACAGTCTTTATAGCTGCTTATTTCAGCTTTATCTACAGGGTGTCCAAAAATTAACTTCACGTTTTTAAATATTAATAACTCTAAAAGCAAGATTCATATTGCAATTCTAGACATTTGTATTGATAGAGAAGACTTGTAGAATTATTTTGGTACCAAACATTATGTAATCAGTAACTTTCTAGGATAGCAAGGAGTTCTGAAAGTCCAAAGCGTTTGAGCTCCTGTACCATCCAGTGTTTACATCTCAATACCCTGGACTATTCCTGACTTGAAACAGAACATTACCAGTGAAAACAGGAAGATCAAGAGGAACACATGCGCAAACATCCAGAACTTTGTTGTTTAAGTCAAAGAATGTTGAAATCTGCAAAGAGGCCATCTAGAACATAATCTGAAATATTAGGCAGGTTAATCTTGATAAGGAGGTAATTAAATAAGTCCATGTGAGCGCAACTTTGAATGTTTGTTAAGGGGTAATGCTGTTGTGCACCATTTAAAGATAAGTATAATGCTAGAGTTACGCTTTGCAAAATAAAAACATTGTAATGAGCATTATGTAATTATTAAGAAAAAAACACAATCAAACATCTTCGTATTAAAATTGTAAAAGCTGTTTCGCTGAATAGGTCATTAAAATAGTCATGAATGATTCTCCTGTCTTCAAACATTGACCCATCCCCTACATGTGAGTCACACATGTATTTTTCTACTCAGTATGAAAGTGCACTTTTTACGTTTGACGTAATTTACGTTGAAATTAATTTTCAAAAATGGTACTTGCTTCATGTTTGGTACCAAAATAATTCTATGAGTCTTCTCTATCGATACATATGTCTATAGTTGCCTTACGAATCCTGGTTTTAAAGTTATAAGTATTTAAGAATGTACAGTTAATTTTTAGACACCCTGTTTAACAAAGATCCAAGGGCAAGGACCAGACTTCCCATCAATTAGTAGTTTCTTCACCTTGAAATTGATTCCACAACGTAGTAATTTTAAACCCATTTGGTAAACTTGGAATGTGTGGCTGCACAGTGTACAAGCAAAGTACTTGGTAGAAATTGGATGATAATGAATCAGGTCTCAATCATTTTTCACATTTTAAAAATGTCATATTTTCGTGGAGAGATTTAGGTCTAAATGTAGTATGATAAGAAATGATGATATACTCTGTATCCGCGCTTCATCTGATATAACACTGATGAAAAATGCAGAGATAAGTATCTGATCTTGAAGATAACATATAATTGCTTCACTTCATTTATTTGTTTCGACATTAACTTTTTACTTGATTAGGACTCACTATAAGAAGCTCATTACTTAGATTATTAATTGCTTTGTTTTTAAATATTTTCCAAACATATTTCATTTTGATAGGACCCAACAAGGGTTTGTTATTACTAATTTGACATGTAAACCTCTGGCAAGCGACTAGATCTTTGTCAATCAGTTAATGTCAGTCAGTAGACCTCATTTGCATAATGTTTCTCATTGGCTGTAGGGAAGAAGGTGCATTTTTACTTTTCCCAGTAAAAGGGCAAATTGACATTGATGATAGATTTATGGGCTTGTCATGCTTGTCACAAATTTTTCAAACCACAACAAAGTCGTGTTTTGTACACTTGCAAAAATTTGTATCATTAAAAAATTGTAACAATGTAACTTACAGACAACCTGAAACCAAAACTTTTGCATTGTCAATGTCAACAAGGCAAAAAACAATTTAATCAGACAAAATGAGAGGGAGAGAGACCTACCTAGAAAAGGTTGTGAAAATGACAAAGTTTTTTTTTCCTCATTCCAGATACCGATGGTCTAGTGTCCCAAGCAATACTGACTGGTAACTTTGAAGCTGCTGTAGAGATGTGTCTCCATGACGACCGTATGGCTGATGCAATCCTATTGGCTATTGCTGGTGGCCCGGAACTCTTAGCTAGCACACAAAGAAAATATTTCAAAAAGACCAAAAATCATATATCAAGGGTAAGTAGACTGGTCAAACATATCAATGGCATGGGATATTATTTTTGTACCTAGTGTTTAATGAGTTCTGAATGTGCCATACCTGGACTCGCATAACAACTTACATTGTTTCAAATAAATTTGGACATGAAAATTCAATGCCTTGTGTTACAGTAATGAGTGGGCAATTTAAGCAAGTATGCAACGTTTTTTTCAATGTTGCAGTTTTGTGGATTATTGATTGAAAGTGGTATTGCATATCTATGTCCTGTGTTTGTCACAACTTGTGGATACACAGTTTTTTGCCAGATTGTCAGTTATGTTTGAAATTTATTTGAAACAATAATAATAGTGTGCTACTAATTATTGCTCAAGCCAGAACTAACAGCTGTGATCAAATAAGGTATTTGTTATTTTTATTTCATGTGAAATTGGGTGTGATGATAAAACTCTGTATCCGCGCTTCATCTGATACATGGTGATAGAAAAATGCAGAAATATTTAACTGACCCAAGAATAATGTACACTTTATAAACATAGGTAAAATTTTGAAAAAAAAAATTGATTGAATTAAAAATGAAAAACCTGCCATGAAAACACACGTTTGCATATTGTAACAATTTCATCTTCATTTTTGTCTTTTCAGTTAATCTCATCAATAGTTACAAAAGATTTAAAGGACATTGTCCGTTGTTGTGAGCTAGAGAATTGGAAGGAGGCCCTGACTGCTCTGTTAACCTATGCTACTCCTAAAGAATTCTCCACACTGTGTGGTAAGTATAGAGCAAGATTTTTTTTGTTGATATAGAAATTGAGACAAAAACTCCCTTTTACAAGCAGGTGGCCTCTCCAGATAGTGTTAAGCAGTCAGCATATCATATTTTTGACCAAGAGCTTGAAAAACGCTTACATTGTTTCAGTCAGATTTTTGCCCCAAACCAACTAATTTTACAACAACACAGCTGATTGTACAAATGTTTTGTTTAAAAAGTGACAGCTGAAAAAGGCAAATCAAGGGCAATATTACCTGAACATGGGTATGATGAAGAAACTCTGTATCCGCGCTTCATCTGATAAATGGTGATCGAAAAATGCAGAGATATCTTACTGACCCAAGAATTATGAAAGTCTGAAATTATAAGAATGGGAAGCTCCAATCAATTAATGGGGGATACATAGTATTGCCCTTGAATCAGAAAACAAGATGTGTTATAAAAGAGTAACATTCCCATTTTTAGTCTTTATTTTACATTTTTTTTTGGTTTTAAATCAGCTTGTTTATTTTTTCTTATAATTTTTTTGTGCAAGTTATTTGTTTAAAAAATTAGGTTTCAGAGTGACTCAACTGTTCTCCTTATTGAGAGTAAAAATGGTTTTATTGATATGCACTGCTCCTATCTATTTTGTCAGCTTAGTCTATTAGCCTAACTAAAGTCTAATGACACAATGTCTTTTCATTTGCAGATTATCTTGGAGGCCGTTTAGAAGCGGAGGTTGATGGCAAGTACCGCACTCAAGCATTTTTATGTTACATATGCGCTGGCAATGTAGATAGACTGGTTAGCTGCTGGACCAAGATTACACAAAATGCTAATGCTCCATTAAACTTACAGGTAAGTATTATAAGCAAGATATCTTGCCTGATTTTGTATAGGACCAAATTTTGCACATGAAAAATGATTTCACCTTTGCAACTCTAAGTTAATCAGCATCAATAATTGAAATTTAGACAATTTTGTAGGAGATTAAAAAATTCTTGTTCATAACCCCCATAAAAAATGCATTGTCACCTACAGCATCATTATCAAACTCTATTTTTAGCCACTTTCTACTGAAATGTGGACCTGGCAGATTTAATGTACCTGGTATTTTTAATTTTTCTTGAAGTCTCTCGTCACAAATATCATGTCCCTGAATGTGTTTCTGCATAACATACCTCAAAACTGAGGTCCTTTGAACATTAAAACATAAAATAGTCAACAT
>JXSR01S031485.1:15178-26556 GCA_000969725.1 Ophiothrix spiculata
CCTCCATATAATGTTTCTCTTGTTACATTGTTTTTATTTTATGTTGTTTGTATATATTGTAGTTTTATTATACATGTACATGTTATATATGGAAATAAATAAAGTTGATGATGTTTGATGTTTAAAAGTATGATCAAAATCTTTCTCCTTACAGGATCTTGTAGAAAAAGTAATGATTTTAAGGAAAGCAGTAGAAATCAAGAGTGGTTCTAGTAATGCAACATCGTCAGCCATGTTAGCCGACAAACTTAGTGAATATGCCCATCTACTAGCAGCACAAGGAAAGCTTTCTACAGCCAACACATATTTAGGAGAGTCCACTCAGGTAGGTCTATATGAAGATAATCACTAGTATTTCAGGATGTAAAATTTTAGAACATTAAAGATGTACTTTCTAAATGTAAAATGACATATGATTATAGAGGGCGCTATAACCCTCTATATTTAACCATTTTTAGGCCTTTTTTGCCTCTAGCAAAACCCCATGCACATTTTTGATTTTAAGAAATTTACAGGATACTTCATCCATGCACAGAGCTACCTTGTCATGTGTGTTTCGTTTTATGACCCGGGCAAGTTGATTAAATGTCTTATATTACATGCGTTAGGAACTAGGGTGGAGAGAAGATAGTTTGTGTTACTACACCTCTTGAATATTTATAAGGTAATACAGTCTTTTAATTGGTCAAATAATTGAGACGCACGAAAAGTATTTTTGGCTACTTTCCTGCGTGTGCGTTAATACTCAAGTACAGCCGCGCGGGTATGCGTTTACGCGTTGTGCCTGTTTGTTTTCCACACACGCGGGGAAAGTAGTAAAAACTTCCGCATGGTACTACCGTATGGCTCACGGCAAAGTATTTAATTTGTAGATTTTTGATTTATTTTTAAGTAATATTTTAACCTTTTTGAGGTGTAGTAAAACAAATACAACATGGTTTATTTCAGAGAAGTATTGCAAAATACTGTCCCGAGGTGTTGGATGTGTATTTGTATACTTCCCATCATACATTGCTTCCCATGAAATAGTCTGTATATAGCTCTGCCAACTACTCTTTCTATATGTGGCTTAACATAAGTAACACAGCAATTATATTCACTTTGCATCAAAGAATTGAGTGGTTGCATTTCTGATTCCAGATTCCATTGCTGCGTTGGATTTTTACTGCGCTGCGCGTCTCAGATAGAGTCAAAATGAATTTTATTTCTGATATTTTTTATTTTTGATAAAATTGGCAAAAATATCCCAGCAGTCATCTTTTCTTTTGGAAATCCGAGATGATTATATTCTATGAGAAGACCAGAACATACATCCTAGATATATTGTTTGAAGAAATCGTTAAGATTCACAAGACAAATCTTGACTTTCCCAAGTCAAAAAAGATAAACAAATTGAATAAAATGTTGCCTACTGCATTGGATAATGAAAATATCAAGGGATGTGAGAACAAAATTAATTATTTTTAAGCAATCTATCAAGAAGTTACAGTAGACTAGAAATTTTAGTCAATCTTTTTGACCGTTTTTATTCTACTATTTGCTTAGACTAAAATTAAAGTGTGCCAGAAAATTTTGAAATATTGCTTCTCAGTGGGAACCACTTGAAACTATCCAACTGCTGTAAATCTGTTTTAAACTAAACCACTAACATTTCAAACTTGAATTCGGAACTTGGCAATATTTATGTGTCCTTTTCTATGCCTTGTTTTGTGAATTTGTCCATTACCTAATTTTTGAAATCCATTTAAATATTTCAGCCCAAGATAGTATCATTACGAGATCGACTGTTTCAAGCGCAGGGTGGCTCAGGGACAACAACTAGTCATGCTAAATCACCAGCACCAGCAAATAATCCATATCAGAAAACCAATTCAGCACAACAAAATGTCTATAGTCCGGTAAGTTTAGGGAATTTTTTTATCATTCACCCGAATTTACCCACTTTGATGATTTTCAGTGTGAAAGTACATCTTTGAATTTAACGTTAGGCGTAAAAAAAAAAATTGATGTGTTGCCCTCGCCCGCCCGGTCGTAAATTTCGAAATTCTACGACCGGCATTTTTATTTTTATTTTTTATTTTGTACACGCTTGTTGTAATTGTTTTGATATTTACGTGTTTTTCGCCTTGAAAATGCAGTAAATACTTCGGCGACTCGACGGACATGTTTTTGTTTTGGAAGACTCTATTCGCAGAATCGTACTGCGAATAAATTCGCAGTATAGGACTGTGAATAAGAAGATGCCGATATGGGACTGTGAATAAGACGATGTCGATGCTACACCTACATAAAAATTTGCAGTATCTGCAGTACTGCGAATAGTAGACGAGCTGTCTCTTAATCGTAGTACGATACTGCAAATAGGTTAGTTTTTAGCTAGTCTCTTGTAATACTTGAAATCCTCGATCGCGAAACTACTAGTATGCGTGTAGATACATAAAAGTCTAGCACTCTCTGTGCAGAGGTCAGCGATCAGAAGTCATCAAGTCATCTTTTTTCGTATGTATATTTAAAAAAAAATAATAATTCAAAATTCTTGAATTGGAATGAAATACATGGAACTGGAAGGTGTGCTACCTTTTTAGTTACGAGTTTTAATAAATATTAGCAAACAACAATTTTTATTTCATTTTTTGAATCATTTATTTGTCAAATTTTCATGAATATATTTTGCACAAAAAACACTTCTCACCTCACATATTTTGCATTGTACCATTGATCATGTTTATCTCAAGATCTGGAGGTCATACTTACATTAATACTAAAAAAAAAAATTAAAAAAAAAAAAAAAAAAAAGTCCGACCGTCCGGTCCTCCCGTTTTTTGGCCTTATGTTAGAGTTGGATAATAATGACCAATCAAGGCTAGTCATATCCCATTGTACAGAGGAAAGACACAAAAACAATAATATGTATATCATATAAATATTAGACTCGTGAATATTAATGCGGTTGATGTAAAAATGTCACTAAAAATTCGATTTGATCTTTGGTTACAATTTACACCCCTGCATGTGCTGGAATAACTTAATTCAAACCATTTTATTTCATCTTTACCTATAAATAGGTTTTTGAAATTTTGAAATTGATCCCCTCTGTCAGCCATTATAAAATGGCTGCTGGAAGGAGATCCACAGTTGTGCTGAAACATTTCTGAATGTTGCAAAACCCCTTACAATCATGCAGTTTCAATGAAACTTTGCTGATAACTTTCTTATATGTTAATCTAAATATATTTACTCCTAAATGATACAGAGGGTGAATAAAGGATCAGACTTCTAGCATCACTGCAAAGTGCAGAAGTATCTCATCAAAAGTTTTGGGGTCCGACAAATTAGGGTTAATTTATAATCGATTTTAAAGCGAATATTAAATAGGGGATGATTGTGCACAGAAAAAGAAAGTCTGCCAGGTTTGCTCACAGATTGAATGATTATAATTGTTGACATAGAATACTCTCCTGTATCGACACTGATTATATTTTCTATCTCATTTTAATTTTCAGCAAAATGCTTTTAATACAACCACAGTTTCAAGTAGTCAATATTACAATTCACAAGTGAGTGCAACAGCACAGCAGTCCCAATACCCATCTTATTCCTACACCCAAAGCACTGCATCAACAACACCGGCTACTAACACATCAGCAGCGACGCCGGCTGGTGGAGACATGCATGCAAGACTGTCAGGCCCTCGCAAGTACCCTAGCTATCAGCAAGCTGGTATGCAGCAGTACTATGCCCCAGGGCAGACATCAAATACGGCAAATTCACCGTACGTACAACCGCAGCCAACACAACCCAATACTAGTATGCCACAGATGTATGATCCATCAGGATATACGCCAACGTCGCAACCTACATCGCAGCCAGTCTACCAACCTAATTATGCGCCAGCCCCGACTCAGCAGGCACCAGCACCTGCTCCGGCACCAATGATGAGAGTGCCACCAAAGAAGCCTGAAGGAGCATGGAATGATCCCCCAATTGTAAAGCCCAAAACGGTAAGATTACTTTCATACTATTAATAATCAATTGCACTTAAATTTAAGCTTAAGAATTTTTGTATCTCTTTAACCAGATGACTGATAATGATGGGATTTGAATCAGAATCATTTTTAACACAAATTTAGGTTGTAATAAAAAATCAAAATTGCCCACATGCGACTCGATTTCTTTGATAGTGACACATTGTTTTGTTATTACAGTCAGTTGGTTGTTAAAAACAAAACACTTCAAATTGATGCTAATAGTACAAATTTAAATGAGAAATAGACTTGAAAGCCAGTAAGGCCAGATAATAGAAACACATCCGACTATGGTGTGCAAAAAAGACAGTCTGGTTAGGATTTGAACCAAAAAAGCATGTACATTTATGATTCACAGATTCTTTAAGATTTTTAAGTACTGAAAAAATGTTTTTGACAAGCAGTCAAGTTAGCTCAATCGGTAAGGCGCTCGCTTGCGGTGCAGAAGGTCCCGAGTTCGAACCCCTGCCGGTGCCAAAAGTTGAGTGTGCTTGAAATTCCCTTGGACAAGGAACTAACTGCTAATTGTCTCGTGGAAACCCGTACGAAACTCGGGGAGCTGATCCGGTCAGCGACGGTGCATATGTGGGCTGATCAAGGTTCAGCGCCCCTAGAGGTTGTCGCAGAACTTGAAATGATGCTTGGTGTGGAATGGAGCTTACTTGGGCCACAGTGGTCAGCGATCACCTGTAAAGTGTGCAGAGGCCGAGTGGAATTACAAATCTGGGAGGCATAGCGCACTATAAATCCCCAGTATTTTTTTTTTCACACTTTTTTGATGCAAAAGATCTGAAAAGGTTATACAAACAACTGCATGTCAGCTTCCAGATGATATGTTATAGGTAATAATGGGGTGACAAATCTTCTGTGTTATTAATTCCTCTATTTTATCTTGTAATTACAGCAACAATCAAATTACATTCCTCCACAAGCAATCACAGCCCCTATAGTAGGTGCACCAGTTGAAAACACACCACCAGGAACCCCAGGCATGGGAGCCGGCCAGATGTACAATCCTTACTCTCAACAGCAGCAGCTTCCTCAACAACAGGTATCAGATGGGTATACTAATCAAGGCTACACTCCTGCGCCTACAGCGACGCAGGGTGCAGCGCCCCCACAGGCCCAGGGTGATGCCAGTGTTCAGGTAAAATGAGATTTTTATGCAATGGTGTTGGGCATGAAGCATGCATGTATGTCAGAAGGGAGCATTGTGGGATAGCTGATTGTTTGGTGAATTGTAAAATTTGATCCCAGTTGTAGAGCATGGTGAAAATTCACTTTTTGAAGCTACTGTAAAGTGTATTTTTAGTTTCCCAAATACATTGATTATTTGAAAGGAAAAATATTTATTTTGATAACAAACTTAATTCGGTAACAAAATATGAAATTGATTTTTCTTTAGCTTTCACTTTACAATCCACATATGGATAGAAATTAAAACTGTAGAAAAAGCAGTTGCTACTGTTATGAATTTGGCCTAATGAATTTGATCTTTTTAAAAAATCGATAGGTCTTCAGTCCGGGCCCCCTTTATATGACATCTTCAAGAGTGCACAAAGAGAATCTGGAAGTCAATGGTTCAATTCAATATGCTAAACATAGAATAGGTTAAAATAGGGACTGATAGCATAGCTGATATAGCTTGGAGAATTGCATCCTAAAACTGGCATAAACCCAAAGTCTGTGACTTAATCAGTAACATTATAAAACTTTTGTTTTGTTTTCAAAAGTATCAGCACACTTATGTTAGTCATAGTTAACTAGTTGCACATTACCTTTAACAATCACTCATTTCATATCATTGTTTATGATAGAATTATAATTGTACCAGCATGTTACCACTGTTTGATATTGTGTTTGTCTCATGCATTTAAGTCAGTTTTGTTTCAAATAACTTACTAGATACTTGTTTCACAATGCATTGCATTATTTTTTTTTGAAGTTGTCATTTTAGTTTACTTCATTGTTGTTGATTATTTCTTCTAACTTAAAGCAATACTATAAGATTTTGATCAAAAATAGTTTATAGGAAAAACAGCATAAAATGTAGGAATGTGACTATCTAAAAAGGTTTTCAAGTGTATTTTGTGAAAAAAATTGTTTTACCACCAAAAATGGATAAAAAGCATATGAATACTTTCCTATACTAATACATGTGGAATTAAATTCGGGATCCCGAATTTAATTCAACAAATGGCCATAACAGAAAAAGTAAGCATCTTTGAGCCGAATCGTTTGGAGGGTATTCATATCTACCCAAAACAAGCCCAATAAGCCAAAAAAAATGAAAAGTAATGGGTGACAGGGGGCGCTTCATTTCTAACACTTTATAGTATTGCTTTAAGTATTCAACTTTTACTTATTCACGTTATGTCAATGTTAACTGTACCCATTGATTTAATGAAAATACAGATAGGAAACGGGACTATTTGCACTCTTAAAATTTCTAA
Source organism: Ophiothrix spiculata (assembly GCA_000969725.1). Lineage (NCBI taxonomy): Eukaryota > Metazoa > Echinodermata > Ophiuroidea > Amphilepidida > Ophiotrichidae > Ophiothrix > Ophiothrix spiculata. The sequence goes on from JXSR01S031485.1 coordinate 21,657, forward strand.
ATTCTTTCTAAAATTTCTAATTTCTAAAAAATCTAATGGATCACAATGTCCTAAACCTAGCCAACTTTTCACTCAATACATCCTTGTTTGGATAATTTTTTATGGGTTTAACCCCCATTTAATCAATATGTACTTAGTTTAGAGGGAATAAACCAGTGCAATTTCGTCCACAAATTGGCATTGGATCACATACTGTTACTGTCAGAGTTCTTATAAAATGTGCTTTAAATTAAAATAGAAGCTTTCAGTTGCTCAATTCAGAGGAAAACTGCAATTAAAAACCCAATATTGTAGACTTTCAAATGAGACACAATTGGCCAGTGTTACAACATTATAGTACCTTATCTCTGGCAAACAGCTGTAGACATGATATGGAACATAACAACTTTGTTATTTTTAATCTATTTTTATCCACTTCTCTGCTGGTATGGGTGCATGTTTTACGTCTTTCTTTTATCATTCTTATTTAATATTCTTTGTGCAGCATATTTAATATTAAGAATTAATGCTAATGATCTTCTGAAAAGGCAAAGAATAACATTTCTTTAAAAAACAGGAATTTGTCCAATATTTATCTAACTTAGTCAGGAGGTGTTATACTAAGCTTTTAACATGGAAGTGAATGTTTACCGTGTGCAATAAATAAATTCCCCCCTGACACTGTGTGGGGAGTTCACTACTAGATGCCAAGATGTTTGTGTAAAACAAACTAACACTTTAAGATGGTAGGTTGCACATCTTAGCGTTTACAGCATCAAAATTGATCGAATTTTCGCAAATTTACAGTAATTTTCCTGAGAAAGTGAAAATTGCACTTTTCTTTAGCTCAGAAAATCGAAAAAAATCCGAAATATTTATGGCTCTTTTCAGAGCCACATTTTTACATTAAGGGTTCCGTCAGCAGTAGCTTGTGACAGTTTACAAATACCGGTACTTTCTACCTTTCTGCCCTACCATTCCATCCACATTCAGACTTTATCCCCTATTTTTAGAGCTGTATGGAGTAAAAAGTACCCCTTAAGCGACTTATATTGGAAATATATTCCCAAATCCGCGTTGAAGGCGTTTTTTAACCGGTACTGGGTCCAAAGAGTCCGAAATATTTTTGAACACGATGTTGACTACAACTTCAGATCAGATAATCAACAAAACTAATGAATAAACAAGTTTCTAAGACTGTTTATCTCAGTTTTATGCTTGTAATATATAGGGGGGAATTTACTTATTGCACACGGTATATATCTTTCATTCCAAAAGAAACCTTTTTAGATGTTCCAGGCCTTCATTTCTAAAAATAGCAGGAGCTCTGTAAATCACTCTCCTGAGTCTGTTGAGGGTTGTTATGAGGAGCTTAATTTCATATATATTCCTGTGTGAGACAATGATTTTGAAATGGTGGTGAGGAGCTCAGTGAAACACTCTCCTGGAATGTTGTTAAGGAGAGCTGTAGGAGCTCCTCAAACGTGAAGGTCTGATGTTCACTATATAAAATAATATATGCCAAAAACTAAAAAGCCATAAAAGTTTATATCATTTGGGGCAACATTTTCTTGTTTGGATGGCAGATTCCATTTAAAATTTATTTGAGTTTATAGTTCATATTTAGTTGATACATATTGTTGGTCCATTTATCAATCTTTTATATTTCATTTTTGATAAAAATGTTTAATTTTGGCCCAGTTGGCTGTCAATAATGTGAATCACATTGTTAATCTCTTCACTTTAAATTAATAGCATTCAGCAATGTACACATAGTACACACATCAGTATATTTGATGACAGTGCCCATTGCTGATTAACATGGGAGATTTTTAATAATTTTTTGAGAATCAGCCATTTGTTTTCTACTGTTTCTTGATATATAGTGTGATACAGTGTGATGTTTGTACTATATGTGTACATTGCTGAAGCATATACAGTTCAACAGTAGAGCACTTGCATGTTATCTAGCATTGTCTGTTGAGAATTTTAATCTGCTAAGTAGCAAATGTGATGTCCTTGATGAAGTCAGTAGTTATGCTTTCATCAACCTGGGTTGTGAAATTTGTACCAGCATTAGGCCTAAAAAAAATATTGACTAGCCCTTTGTGACCGACCCAAAATTTGCAAAATTCAAGGCACTTTTATTTTTGGTGAACTTTTCCCTATCATTACATTAAATTTGGTTAAAATATCATGATATTTGGGTTGAATTTACAGCAATATTCACAAAATGTTATAAATTTGCGTGAAACAAACATATATCTTGAATAAATAAAGCACAAAACAGTGAAAACATTTGCGAAAACATTTGTATTAGACCTAAAAAAATATTGACTAGCCCTTTGTGACCGACCCAAAATTTGCAAAATTCAAGGCACTTTTATTTTTGGTGAACTTTTCCCTATCTCTACATTAAATTTGGTTAAAATATCATGATATTTGGGTTGAATTTACAACAATATTCACAAAACAGTGAAAACATTTGCGAAAACATTTGTATAAACTATTCAGGTTTTTTTTGGTCCATTTCCGAGGGGGGAAAAAAAAGAATGAACCGACCGACCATCAATTTCATCATTAAAGAGCAAGTCAACAATTTTTTAAGCCTTATTGAATGCTATACATACATACATACATAAAAGCTTATTTAACGTGCTATTTCATCAAGATCACAGCACGGCTGTCTATGCAGATATCACAATCAGATCACATCCTCCATAACGGCTGCTAGAAGGCGCACTTTATGTCCGTAGTTAGAATGTGAGTATCTAAACAGCACCGGGACAAATAAGGGACAGCTATGGGTATAATACCCTACTCTTCACGAACCTAGCTGTGACAAGCATATATGGGTGTGACTCTCCCATATATGGGACCGACGGCTGAACGTCCCCTCCGAAGGACGGGGCTCTCACATGGTATGTTTGCCCTTGTCCAAACAACTATGGGTAGAGTGCATTGCTGACAACAACAGAGGTGAGGGCAGCCACAATCTCTGTTAGTACACTCTACACTGGCACATCACCGGCAGTACTGTCTATGGCCATACAGTAGCAATATGACACCAATAACCAACAACTGGCTTCACCAAGCCATGGCAGCATATTGGCCAGACTGCAAAACTGCTAAGAATCAGTGAAATCAGAAATGTAGTGATCTCTCATGACAGTAGGCCTGGGACTTTTCGGGTTTTTTGTTACCCGGGTACCCGACTTATTTTTCGGTCGGGTACCCGACCGTATTGATAATTGAACAATTACAATGCTAGAACGAGTCTACTACAACCATAGGATCAATTACACCAACAATTTTGATTTTTCGCCGATTGTGGTCATGATTTATCATGTTTACTTCGATCAGATGATGATTTTATCATGAATTGTGGAACACAAATTTTTTTGTTCAAAATTCTATGATTTTATTGTCTAGTTCGGGTAATCGGTCTCCAGATTTTGTACCCGGGTAATCTCATGACGGGCGGGTACCCGGGCTTTAGTCCCAGGCCTACATGACAGCATTACAGAGGAATCTAGTCCAATGACCCAAAATCTCTCATTCTAACCCATTTTGACTTGATTCTATTTTGCTTCTAACCTAGCAGGCACCTCAAGCCCCAGCACCAACGCCAGCTCCTCAAGAAGTGAGCAAGGCACCAGTACCAGCTGAGCATCAGATACTATGCGACATGTATGATGGCTTACTCCAGAGGTGTACACAGAAGGCTGGTAATAGTGCTGTAAGTAGTGCAATGATACATAGATCTAGATATTGAATGTTTATTTTTTAGTGGTTTTGAAAAACTGATGACATAATTATGATAATTGCATGGATTGGCCATGAAACAAGAACATGCTATGAAAAACAAGCAGCATACTAATTATAATACTAATACCTGGGACATGCGTGGCCTAGCGGATAATTCCCCGACTGTTAATCACAGGGCTTTGAGAGTCGTGGGTTTAAATCCGGTGGACGGTCTGTGTAGTGCCCTTGAGCAAGATACTTTGCTCCTCTCCACCCAGGTGTCAAATGGGTACCGGCTTTCTTCAATGCTGGGAAGGTAACATACTCGCGGGAAAGGAGGTGTGGCGAACCCCTCACCACAAATATAACAAGTTAGAGAGATGGGCACTCCGACCTGTGTAATAAAGGCCATCCCCTTTACTTTACTTACCTTTACTACTAATACTAAATTTGACCATCTTAATAGTTGAGGCTAGAGTCACTTGTGCTGCCAAATTGTATGGTGTAGGAGTGCTATTGTCCTCAGAAATTAAAAGTGCTGATGTATTCTCTGGCCTCCCAACATGTGCTGGGTCAGACACCCATATCAGCTACATAAAAATTTCCAACAGTTTCATGGTATGAACTCTCAAGCAGTCAGGATTACTACCATCTTTTGTTGCATTCAAATTACACATAAATGTGAAATTTGATCTTAATATTTTATGTACTTCATATAATAAAAATAAATAATAATAAAAATAAATTTTTCGGCACTTACTACAAAAAGCCTCTGAGCGCCGAAATATCATGCTGCTTTAAAAAAAGAAAACACAAACCGATGTGAACATCAAAAAAGTTTTCTATTAATTTTATAATGTGATGTCATTTTGCCGTATTTGGTACATGTAGTTTTCCACAGCCCTGTTGCACGGTCAAGAAAATCCCTAGTCCCTGTTGCCACACTGAAAGTTAGCACGACCAACGTCATCTGCTGTCAAGAATTAGCTACTGCAGCGCCTGTTGTGTGATCAGATTGCCTCTGAGTAATAGTGACCCTAAAATCTTGCGCTCAGTAGTAGAATTTGTACCTGAATACAAATGCTGATAATGCAAAAAAGCATGATAATACAAGGTGAACTTTTAGGTCCCAAGAAACACTTTCATTTATAGAATGAATTGGATAAAACAAACC
>JXSR01S031487.1:12220-27613 GCA_000969725.1 Ophiothrix spiculata
ATGTTAGAATTGTCATTTCCCTTCATTATATGCAAAAAAACGATGAAATTCCGTTATTTAGAAAATTTTGATTTTGGTGGCCATTTTTGCCAAAATTCTTATTTTTCCGATTTTCGACCTTTATGACGTCATAATTACGTAACGCCTTGGCCGATTTTTGTGATCTTGGTGGGGAGGACAATACCTATCCATTGATAGCAAAACCAAGTTCATAGGGGGCTCCGTTCTAAAAATTTAGGGTGGGGGTTGCAATTGTTGCAGGTCTGATTTAGACTTCATGCATTAACTATATGTGGCTGTCCAGCCCGTTTGAGCCGTAAATGCAAGAAAGTTCATTCTGAAAATACATGTCAAGGTCGTAATTTGCCGAACTTAATTTTTTGACAGAATCACAATCCTTGTGCGTACTACAAAATACCAGCAAAAATTGTTTAACAGTTGCTTAACATAAAAATGTAGTAATCTTTAGAATGTTTATGAACATTTTCCCTTTTAAACTCATCTCAATTCAATAAAACAATTGTTTCAACTAAAATATATGGCTGTCCAGTCCGTATGAGCCGTAATTGCAAGAAATTTCATTTTGCGCTACAGGTGAAGGTCGTCATTTGCCAAAATTGATTTTTTAACAGAGTCACAATCCTGGTGCATACTACAAATACCAGCAAAGTTTCATTTCAAGAGAATGATAGGAAATATGAAATAAATATGCACATTTTTTAAGGCAATCAAAAGAAAATATATAGGACTTACTGATCTTTATACGCGTTTATCGCAGTTATACTTTTCACTCCCTGACAAATTTTGACGGACCATAACTTGACTTCTGGAGATCGAGTGAATTTCATTGAGGTGTCATTTTAATCCCTTATAGCATGGTCTATGCCAATATTTAAAAAGTGAAAATGACAAGAGGCTGTATTTACAGCTGACTTTGGGTGGACGGTCACATATGATAAATGATGCCTGGACTTCTTTTCCTACATACATGTATGTACGGTGATGTAAATTGTCTTTGGGCTAATCGTATTCTTAAATGGACCAGAATTAATCAGTGACCTAAATCATGTTTATCCCCAAGTCGATCATGGTTTAATTATGAAAGTGCAACATGCTTTAATGTGATTGAAGCTATTCTAGGAACGTAATTAAACATGGTGCCGTGGTCTGAAATGCCCGGTGTATGTTCCAATTTGATGTAATGAAGTCACGTACAAGAACAACAGAATTATTTCAAAATGAAGGAATTTACCAGGTGTAATGTATTAAGGGGTAAAGACGTCGATGTTCGATTGGCATCAGGAGTTAAATAATGCATAAAGAAAATACACACGAAAACTAAATATCTACGTTTTACCCTCAGGCTCGTATAAATTGTAAAATAGATCGATTGTGTCAAAGCAAAAACCCCAATGACAAAATCTATGTCAGATTTCAAATTCATACTTAAGTATTTGCGCACTGCATCTTCGTATCAAGGGATAAATTAAAGATTCTTGTACAGCAAGTATTCCATTAATCTATAATATAAATTATAAGCATCTGAAGTTTTAGTATGAATATTGTTGATAATGTTTTGCAAGTAATTGTAGAGTGTTTAAGGTGTGTGTAAGCGTAAGATGAGTATGAAAATGTCGAACCTATTCTGAATGTATGCTCAGGGACATTCAGTAAATAAACATGGATCACCCAACTCTAAATCCACACCCACAATATACTTTCAACATTTATTCTTGGGAAATATCTTAACAACTCTTAATATGTTTTGAATTAAAAATTATGGTATCTTGTGTGTGATAAATATAATCATTTGCCGAACATTCCTATTTAAAATATTTTATGGCGCAATATGCTTTTTTGATTGTAACGTCATTGTACAGAATTACACTGGTGACGTAAAGACTAGGAAGACACTTTACTCGCAGCCCTTAAATGAAAAAGTAATACTTCACCCACCCAATAATTGCCCCACCACATAAAACCGTTCTCATAAAACATTGTATAAAATTCAAGTACTAATTGCACCATTTCCATAGCCTCCAGATGATAATACGTATATGATATCTCTTAATGTAATTGTATTGTTATATGAATCATTATTATTTGTGTGTATATTAATAACGTTTGAGTTCCTTACGGATACCTGGGAAGTTTACAACGAACGTCATTGATAAAGTCATTATAGTAATTTAGTGGGAAAATACACAGTTCATAATGGCATTCGGGAGAAGATTAAAACAATAAATATGCATTACAGCTCTTTCAACTTTTTAAAAGTTTTTCATGTAATAATTCTAATTTTTCATTTTTCGTCGACCATGTCTCACAGTGGCATAATGTGTCGTTATGAAAATCGCTTAAATAGCCTTTTTTAAAATGATGAAACGATAATTTTGGGGTTATCAGTGTAAGGCTGTAAAGTCTGGAGGCGTAACAAAACAGCATATTAACCAAAAATATCGAAGTAGTGTATTTGTTTGGCCATTTGTTTGTTTATTTGTTTAGTGTTTTGCGCAAGTTATTTACTTCCAGGCTTTGCATCTAACATGCGGATTCATCATTACCTTTTAAGCAGTTACGTTATGAAAATTTGAATTCAAATTGTTATGCAAGGTACATTCTATAGTGTCCGTATGTATGAGCATAGATGTTCAAAAATCTATGGTCAATTCAAATTAAATTTAAGGACATGCACAAGTGTCTATTCAATGTCCCTAATTGTTTGGGAGAATGGAATGTCCTAAATATCTTGAGGTGAATGCCCCGGATGTCCTGGAGTAAATAAGGGGAATGTCCACCAAAATGTTGTCCCATATTTGAGCAATTGAAACTGATGCACGAATGTGTAACCACAGTATATTGGCTCTTGTTGAATAACGTGTTTACGGCTCCCATGCACAATGTCAAATAAGATACATTTGTCTCCTGTAAATCGTGACTATAGGAAGAGAGTCCCAATTGTATAAACATCTCAAATGTTTGTATTTCTGACAAGTGTTTGATACTTTGATATATATATCTTGCAAATAAGGAAACGCAGCTGTTGTTAATAAGAAACTGTTGGAAATTGTGTTATAAATACAATATTATTTAAGAATATGCACAAATGATTAAAGTTTTAAATCTCTTATTTTACCAAACATTAATTGTAATAAAAATGATTCTTACTTCTTAGCAGCATTTTTCTGTAATTCTTTAGGATGACATCTTGCAAAATAAACATAACACTATGGCTATATATTTACTTAATCGTATAGTTATCAACCAATTTTCTAACAAATTGAAATGAATGAAAAAATATTTCTAAATGAGTATTGCTTTAATTGCCATTCACAGTAGCGAGAATAAGAGCTGGCAATATGAAATACTTCAAACACATTGCAGGTTATCTAAAGCAATCTTTCAGATATTGCCCTGAACGACAGATGAATATCTAAATTTAGTAAGATTATGATATAAAAATGGGAAATCATTCTCGTAGTAATGACATTCGATTAACACTTTATCATTATGGTTACTAAGTAACAGATTTTGGGAATGATGCACAGATTTTAACAGGTTTCAACTATTCTCATGTTTCAAACGCCACGGGTATTAATGATAAATTTAGCACATCGATGATGCGATTAAGCAATGATTAGAGTTGAAAATCGTAATTTTTCTTTTTTAACACTCACACATATAGGTCAATTTGTACGGTATATTGTTAATGATTTAGATGTACGCTTATGATGAGATTCATCCATTAGGAAAGGTTAAATCTCCAACGTTTATTTGCAATTGCATTTGATAAAAATTGAGTATCAAGCAATTGCATTTTTCAGGGTTGTGTATTAGGCGACTAATTTGTTAAGAGTAGTGCATTTATTCAATTATCATAGTGATGTACTATAAATTAACTTGTGAAGAGTTGTGTATTAATTTAGGTGATTAAAAAAGCTGTTTTAACAGGTTAACTACTACCACAACTGTCAATCAAACTAGAGTATAACTGACAGGAAAAGGCGACAGTAGTGTCGAAAAATGATAAGTCTGTTTACATCCAAAACTATTCGTGCTAATATCGGTATTTATCGAAATTCATACCAATGGTCGGTATTGCACATATCGTTTTGCCGTAGTTCTATATAAGCTCTTAATTACAAGTGATAGTTAAATTTTATACTTTGCAGATTATGAAATATAATCGTTAAAAATATTTTCTTTGAAATAGTAAATCGTGTGCTTGGGTATTTGTTTTCAATAAGCACACGAGCTGTCCCAAATTACCTATTACATGTTTATTTTCGTCACAATCCATTATAGTCTGAATTATTGTTGATATGAAATACGACCTAAGACTGGAGCAGATGTTTCCGTCTCTAAAGCGTTTCATTTGAAACACATAGATACAATTCAAATTATATAAAGACATGTCCATCTAAGTATCAAGTCAAGAAGACACATACGATGACCTCAAGAAATGGTTGAAAACCAGGGGAAGGGTCAGTTTATATTTGGCTATATACCACGTGCCATCAGAAAGATCCCCTATCTCCATAAGACTCGCTCCTTAACAATTTGACACCCCATTCCCAATGCTTCAACTAATTTAAATCAGTGTCATTGATAGACCTGTTCCTCAATTAAGTCAACTGAAGAAACAAATTAGTCGTAAATTCTAGACGAAACAAGTTATTCATAAAATAAACCCTACTTGGTACTTTGTCATTTAAAGACACTTTTTGTTTCCGATATGATTTTTAGACTGATGTCTTCTACTTCGGATACATGAGACCCCTTCCCCCGAGAGGTTGAAATCATCCGGGCAAGAATTTGCTATGATGTCCGTTGGATGCCAGCAGGGTGTGATCAGATGACATCTCAAGTATTTCAAGGCTTCCCTGGGTTATTAGATATATACAGAAGGACTCTGTGACCATCGTATTGTTAACATACTAGGTAAAACAAGAATTGTGTACAAATTGTTGTAGATGTCACATTTATCACAGATATAATCATTTTGAGATACATAATGGCCTCTTACTTAAATAATTTCACCAGAAGTTTATTTTTCTGTTCTTGTTTATATCATCGCTAGATTTAAATGTATGTTTTACTCCCAATATGACAGTTGCTTATTTCTGATGAATTGAATAGTTACCTTATCTACATGTACAATTCAATGACAAAATACAAATAAGATAATACAAAAAAGGGTAATCTAGGTATCATACTGAACAGATGTGATATGTTTATGCATATTTTGACAATGTACTTCATATTAGTTTGATACTACAATTTTGTATTTACACTGTGTATGTTTGTGTATATCTCATACTAATAATGCTATATTTCATTGCGCGTTTTATATTGTTTACATTACTATATTTACAATCCAGGGCCCTGTTGCAAATTTATCATGAGCAGGCTATTGCACATGTCGTGGACTAAAAAGAAAAAAGAAATGTGTCAAAGAAAAAGTAACCAATTCTTTTGAAAAAATGCTTAACCAAATCAGAGCCTTTGCCTAACAATAAATAAATGATGTAAACAAATACTTCACTTGTACAATGTTTGTTCAGCAAATTCAATTACCAGAATTTGGTATTGCCGATATAAGATTTCTTTTTTCCATTTGACAACATCTTATAACCGTATCTACCATCAGAAACATACCAAGTTAACTAATCAAAAAAACAATCCGCTAAGTCACTCTGTAAGCAAGCACGCATGCAGGCACTGGGAGGCAGGTAGGGAAGTAGGCTCAGCATGTATAGTCCGTACTTGAGTGATGTTATTTATGTCTCTATGCATCCCATGTATGATAACAAGACTCTTCAATTAGTACTATTGAGTTCTATCATCTTACAAGAGGACAGCTGCCTGCAAAATGACGCACATCTCAGATTAAGCCCATAACATTAAATGCAAATTGTAGACAGAAAAACAGCAGCACTAAGTTTTCAAGTGCTGAGACGATGCATGTCGCATACACGTGTAGGGTAAGTCAAACATTTCTTCCTAGCATTAACATCGATGTTATATTGGTATTCTACCAAGCGAGCAAATAGATTCAGTCTATTACACAGTATGAATTCAAAACATCATCAATGTCCTGCCAGGCGATGTGCTGGCTGTTCAGGTTTATCAATCTGATATGCATGATATGTGATAAGCTGTCATATCAATGTTTTCATGTATATGTTTCAGTTAACATATCATCACGTATGTAACTTCAGATATAATACATAAGAAAGGTCATGTCGGGGTCATACGTTCAGCAATGTAAGCATGATGGATGGTCAAATTTCAGATCAAATGTTGTAATACAAGCGTCTCCGTATTAAAGTCATACAAAGTACAAGTCACTGAGTCATATAATTGAGTATTCGATGGATGTAGAAATGTGTCGTTAGATTTATTTGATTTATGTTGGATTGATTGAACAAGTTCAGTCCTCCATATGCGTAAAAATGTTTTTGAAAAAATAGAGAGAGCTGCGTATCTGTAATGTTTAACATAGACTTGTATTAATGACATTAGTTGTATACATCCCTAATATTCCTTACCAAACTCGAACGCTATTAACATGCACACGAATAGTAATGATTCATAAAAATATTATTACTAATACATTAAGAGATATCATAAACTTCTTTTTATCTTGGGGCTAAGGAAATGGTGCAATTACTACTTGGATTTTAAAGAATGCTTTATGCCCGGCTTTATGAGAACTGTATGTATGTGATGGGACAATCTACAGGGGTAAAAATCTCACTATTACTTTCTTTCAAGGGCTGCATGGAGAGTGCTTACCAAATCTCTGCGTCACTATTCGATATATATCATTCAGTAAGTTTGGCGATCTTGGGTATGGAAGCAGATTGAATACCTAAATCTATTACATTTGACGTATAGGGTAGAGTCAACCGGAGAGTTTATAGACAGGGCCCTAATACCCGTCTATGGTAGTTTCAGATAAGCATTACTGATGCCTTCAACGAGACTAGACCCACCAGAGAGGTAAGACGTGCTCTTCAACAGGGTTGTGTTGGTCTTCAAGGAGGCCATTATTGAGGAACTTGACTTCAGTGAGTGTTCTTTTAAAACATAATATGTTCAACAAAATAAAGCCAATAAAGCATAAACGACCATTATCATGGTTGCCATTAACAAGAGAAAAGGAAAGACAAGTAATTGTTTAAGTATTTTACATTACAGTTCAGTACCAAAATGTTTGGAAAAATAAGGATGTGGTTTTTTTTCTTGATCATAATGAATTGAGATTTCTTCCATTTATTGTATATTTACTTGTGAGACTTATTTTGCTTGTTTTACAAGTGACTTGCTTTACATTTATGCTTGTCATTTTAAAAAGCTACAAAAATGGATTTAAATTTCTTTTGTCAACTCAATTGTGGAGTTGTTGCCTTGCAAAAAATCCACGAAATACAATTTCTCCCGCCCTTACGAAAATGTCTTGCTACGCAACCAAACATGCCTCCTATAAATAAAACAGTTTCCAAATCAATCCGCTCTTTATTTCCTTCCCTGTATTCTGTATTCATTCGATTTCACAACAAATACATTTGGTGCAGCAGAAGATATATCTGCCTATACTTAATTGACTAAAAAACAACTCCCTGCGGAGTATAACATTCAAGATTGCTCAAGAGACTCACCACAGTAATTGTGTATAATAATAAGATGTGATTATTATGTACAACATCACCTGCATTGCCTGTTAGTGTGGGGCGTTATCATAATAACGTCGCGGCTTAATCTTCAGACTGTTTCAAATTACATCGCTGAGTCAAAGCACGGCCATGTATATCTATATAGATGTTGTTTCCTTTGCTGAATAACAACTATACATCAAAACCCTTTCCTTTCCCTCGCTCTAGACGCTTTAATTGGATTCCATTAAGTTTAAGATAGCTTTATTAAATTTTCATTGTTTCAATGGGATCTTTAGACTGCAATAATTATCCATAGAAGCAACATAAAGGTCATATTGTGGGTATAATGGTCAGTTTATCAATATTTACTTAGATTAATGTTTATATCTACATCATCCTTTCGCAATTAAGTTAATAGTGTGGGTATTTACCTTTATTGCACACTGCTTATTGAAACAAATCTTGTGTTTATATAAGCAGAGCAATTTTCTTTGAATTGAAAGTATATGTCACACTGATATTGGTTAATACCACGGTATTTTACATACGTTTAAACTCAATGTTTTCAAATGTGTTTGGAAATCATTAGTAACCACGGGTAGTTTTAAGGTGCATACGGTAAATGGTTATAAAATACCCGCAAAAACATTTTGAATGTACCGTGAAATTGTATTACTTCTGTAAAAAATCGTTTCAAAACATTTTAAACCCTGTAAAAATTTTTTTAAACATTTAAGAGGGTTTAAACATTTGAAACCCTTTAAAAACACATTTAAACATTTAAGAAGTCACAAATCACCGTATGGAGCCCAAACGTGTGAATAACGTACAAGAGTTTCGTATACTGAACTGTGCCAAACGGACCACCACCGTATGGATAACGTATTGAACGTACTTCTAACGAACACACGACGAACAATAATGTATAAACCAAAACGATAGTGGGATGGAGTACGTTAGGGATCCTTAACACATCAACATATAGAGCCAAAACGTACAAATAACGTACACTGCTTCGGTCATTGAAATACATGTATATCGATAACCAAACCAATGTACGTTATTCGTACTTTTCGTAATGTGTGAATAAGCCCTTAGACGTAAGCTTTGCTCTATACGGTGATGTGTGACAGAGCTTTACGCCTGAAAATTTACGGTGAATATTGCGTCCAAGAGTATCGTTATTTGTGGCATGATGTACGAAAATTTGAATATGACTTTAAAGGATTTTTTTATCACACACGCATTTAAAATGCATCCGGGATTGGGGTTAGAATTTTCAGTTTCAGTTTCTTTTACGAAGTAAGGGCTAAACAAAGAATTGTATACCATTTTTGATAAGTTGGACTGGGAGTGGCCTTTGGTAACGTTGGCCTGCGTGGTGTTTTGTTAGTCCTTTATGGACTATCCAGTTTGTTCATTTTGAGCTTTTTGCACAAAAAAGCATAGGTCTGGAGTTCTTTGACTTTGTCATCAACACCCATGTGTCTCTAACAGACAATCCTGGATAAATAAACATGACTTACCTTTAAGTCCATACGTCCAAGAAGATGGATGTACATTATGAAACAGAAAATAAAAAATAAAAAACAGATTAGTTCATTTGTGATTTGATTTTTTTTTTCTTTTCAAGAAAAACACATGTAATGCAATTTTTGTACTGTCTAAGTTAGGAATGTATTATCTAAGTGAGGTCTAGGACTAACGTCCCTACGGACCAACATGGATAAAAAAAAAACAAAGAAACCAAATGAAGGTATTGGAAAACATACGTTTTCAATTGCAGAGAGCCAAATAAGAAATGATACATAAAAGCATATTTACCGTTAAATGTTATAAACAAATTTGTTACTTTAATTTTATGTGTATCGTGGTATAATTACATAACCTTTAAAACATTAATGGTCAATACTTATTTTGAGATATATATATATTACGTTATACCAATCAAAGATTATGTAAGCAAACAATATGAATCAAGGTGAAATTAATTTAGACGAAGATATTCTAAACGACTGACTGTTATTGAGTATGGAATTAAGCAGCAAATCAAACTTCTTCTCAAATAATTACAATAATTACAAATTTGGGCCCACGGACTATGCAACAGAATAACACTGTTCAATTTATAGTGTATATAAAGGTAACATAAACATAAGAACTGGATTGGAACTGGGTTCTGCTGCCCCCTTTCAATAGTTATTTATGCAATTTGGATGCACATACTTCCTTTTTACTTTGTCAGCCACTGTGGGCACGGACTTCTCTTGATTACTAGTTTCTTGCACATCTATTCCTTTCTGTTCAATCAATCAGGGAGGATGGAATTAGCACTACATCATTGTCTTATCAGATTCGTACTGCTGGGGCACACGAACTAGGCAAGACAGAAAAACATTGTTGAATTTATGGTGTATAATCTAGCATACGTTCTAAAGAGCTGGGTCGGTAATTGGCACCAATAACGTCAAATTCCCACCATCTTCCTTTTTAGGTACGTGCGAATTTATTTGGAAATCACGCATGTTTATTGCATTTTCATTTTGAATAAGTTTTCAGTTTTCACTATAGATGTTTGATTAAGAATTACCATTTAAAAATCTACCGCGTATAGAGAGTATTTTATGCATGTAGATTTGAAAGAAAAACAAAATGCCACTTTAAATAGCGTTTTCATAAAACGTTCTTTTATTCAAATGTGCTCAACAGTTTACACATTAGCATTGTAAGGACACACAGTTACATTTAATATATAATTTAAAAAACAAAAAATTCCTGATATTATCAACAAGTTTAAATTAACGTCAGTATGGAAACGATGTTAAAGAAAATGTATTACATTATTTACCTTACCAATTTGGAATCTGATATATCTTTTCAAATGTTCATTCTGGTTTAACAAGCTAATGGTAACTCAAATTGTGGGTTTTTTTTCGACTTGACTCTCTTTTATCTAGCATTAGGTTCATCAATTAGAAACAGATGTCATAGTTCTTGTAAAACTGAAAAAAAGGTCGATTCGCCCTTTACTGATGCGACGTTCAGTAACGTAAATATGGTAATGTTTAAAATTAATGTATTGTTCTTGTTAATATGATAATATACAGCTTATCCCAATATATAAAAATGTAACGAGCAAATACAAAATATTAGAAATAGTTGCCAAGAGATATAATCATAATAATATATGTTTTATAAAAGCGTAGATATAACTCTACAACATGTTTTCTGTCTCATCTAATTTAACTACTCCGGTTGGGAATTACGAACTATTTAAGAAAGCTCTCGAAATTGACTTTGATCCACTTTGTGAGAATAGACACACAATTAACCCTAACCCTACCAAACATCAAAAAATTACTATCCACAAAGTCAGGAAAATCTGATCAAAGTCCAAATACATCATATACCTGGGTTAGTAATGATCACAAAATCGCTGCCGTGGCAGCGCATGCTCAGTGGCTTGACATAGTGATAATTGGGTTTTGACGCGAGAGGTACCGGGTTCGAACTCAGCTGGAAACCTGCCATTTTAACTTTAACATTTGGTGAGTATTTAAAGCTTTCTATTTTACTTTAACTCGAAATCCTGTCCAATCCACACATTATCTATCTTTTGCACAAGTGAAATAATAACTTTCACGAGATATTCACCTCGAAAAATGTATTTATCTTAATTACTGTGAATGCCACATCGTAACAATAAACAAAATAAAACAAAAACAAACAAAATGATGAACCTAACAATATGACAGTTTGTTCACAGGTAATAAAGTTTCGCTCAATGCATGACTCTCTACGATTTAACCGTGAGGATATGCATAAATTCTGTAGTTTGCACTTAAGAAAGAATAATTACTATCCATCAGTTTTTCACACTTATATATAGGATTTAATCCTGTTTGGATTACTGAGATAAATGCATCTCTGCACACCTGGAAGGTAAAGGTCATAAATTCATGTCAAGCACAACAAAATCACGGAAGCTATAAATACCAGAATGCCATTAAAAGATTGTGTTGCATTTTGATGTCAATTTGTCCAACTGGTTGATTTATGACTCACACACTATGCTGCCCTACCAAGGTAAAAGAAAGTATTGGCCATTTTCATATTTCATGCATAAGTGTTTACCTATACCAAAAGTTTTGAAGGTCAACTTTGCCGGGAAGTGCAATAATTCACAGCTAATTGATTGCATGTTGCTATTATACACTGTAGTAATCAGTACAGTATCAGTATCTTTGAAGTCGATTTGCAGCTATTATTGCAATATGTTCAGTGGACTGCTTTGGATTTCGATCTCTAATGAAGAAGGGAGAAAAAAAGTGTGACACATTATACATCATTCAAAAGCCGAGAAAATAGAGAACTAAAATATGTTATAATTTTCAAAAACCCAAACCTCATTTTGCCAGAGCATAATACCAGTGAAAATACCTCATATTAATAAAGATATGCAACAGATGATAATATTATACGCCTACTTTATTATACATAATATACGTCACTAACAAAATGGTATATCTTTAAAGGTATCAGAATGTCAATCTTAACATATGACATAAGGTATGAAAGCTTTAATAACACTCATAACTGTCACAGATAGAGGGGAAGAAGGAGGTATAAGAATCAGTGGAAAGAGAGGACAATCACGTGCACAATATTTCCAATTTTGACATATCTGGGCTTTGCTTTTCAACTTCACATTATCACACTCCATTTAAAATTGTATTTACTTATATTTTGTTATCCATGGAATTATTTCCTGACACTCTTGAAAAGCAAAAAGAGTCATATCATTTGAAAACTAACCTGTTAAAGATTTTCGATTTAAAATTTCAGTATCGGAGCAACCGTTTTGATTTTATGAGAAATTTTGTATTTTCCATTTGCCAATTATACTTTACTGTGTAAATAATTTTACGGTTGCCATAAAATTAATAATTTTAACACATTTTCACTTATATGTCCGAATCGCAACATGTTTCAGACGTAAAATTTTACATGTGCAATGAAGAAAATGTGAAGAATATCTTGGTACCAAAATCTCAGAAAGTTTGAAAAAATGCTGACCCAATCGGACTGGGCTCTTTAAATTTCAAATAAGAAGATAACCGCTACCGTGATAACACTTCTGTGAAACTGATTTTCTTCATATTGTACGTAACATTAACATCTTTTGAAATTAATTTACCAAGCATCTTGGATAAAGCGTGAAAATGAATATTTCACTCATATGTTAAACTCATTTATTTCAGTCATGTATTTAGTGCACCTTACGTAATTACAGAAAATAAAAAATAAAAACACTTTGACGCCATTTCCAAAGGAACACCTTGCTTTTATTCACTATTTGTCTATTATTTCCAGTCATTTGTAGGTACTATGGTTTTTTTTTTATACAAACCTTATTTCTTTGTTTGAAATCATTTTAATGTTTGACACTATAAACCCTTAAAACCTTAATCACAAATAGCATCTTTTTAAAACTTTAAATGCAGGGTATAAAACCCAATATCAAAACTTGAGTAAATGCGAATAATTCAGTAGGTAATCGCTGATTTGTTGTCAAAATTCATTATGGAAATGCAGCTCTGAATGCTATTCACTCTATTTTTGTTGCCGATGGAAAAATTCAAATTGGGTTTCGAAATATTAAATTATTAAGGTCCTTATTTCGGATATAAACTGTATGTGCTAGTTTTATTTTGAACGTTGATATGTATGGACATACAATACCTTCATTAATTAATTAATTAACTAATAACTTCGTTCGTTCGTTCGTTCGTTCGCTCATTCATTCATTAATTCATTCATTTGAATACACATCACATTTACTAAATGACTGAAGCTACTTTTCAAAACATTCAAATATCTTGTTTGTTTCACAATTCAGTGTGCACAAATCGAAAGACAGTGATAGAATTCGCTTAATCATGTTCCGACGTAAATGAATACGCCAGTGTAAGAAAACCCCGACTCCCTTCTGTTAATTATATTTATGAAATACAAATGTTTTTAGTGATTTGAAAGCATTTTCAGAGATTTGTATGAATTTATATTTTACAGAACTTAACTGAAGGGAGCTATTGGAGTTGGGTTTTTCTTGTATTGGCGTATTCAAATAGTGTGCATGCCTAACATGGTAGAAATACCAGTAATATTTTTAACAATTTTTTATGACAGCATTCTTAAGTTAGCAGGGGAAAATATTAATCATTTTAAATATGATATGCACATGGAGTGTGCCTAGAAGTAAACGTCAGATGTTACATGTCATTTTACTCTCTAGCTTGTCATACTAAGTGCTATAGTATCTCTTGTGGTTAACTAAAAAAGCAGTATTTTGAATCAGAGTCATCATAATTGGACCTTAAATGGATATGCATTGTGAAATATAGCGAACATATAATCATGTGTGATATTAAATATTATAATACTTTAGAAAATAAATATTCATTTAAATGGAGTTTATAAAATGTTTCCTGGTTATCAAATCATAAAGTTGATAGTCATAAATAGATTGCTAGAATATACCTTATTCATGTACCTGTTGAAAATATTCTCAGCATGATCAAAACGTTTTAACATGTTTAAGTGTTCCCAAGTTAATGATCAAGTTATATCTATGATTGCCGTAAAATGTTGCTTTTTATTACCAAATCAACTTGATATACATGCTCGTTGAATCAACAGTACCGATATAAACAATCTTTATATTTTTAGATAAATAATACGGGTACATGACATTTCCAACAGACCTTTAATGTTCATTTTTTCCTTTGTAATGGTTTAGTTTGTGTAATAGCATATAATAACATTTGGACGGATATAAGTATTAAATACCACTTCAATAAAAAATTATATGTAATATCCAGTGATATAGGACCAAACTCGTTCTAATAATATATTAGTGCGCGTGTTTGAAGGTCGTGGTATACAAATAATGCACTTGAAGTCACATTACATATTATGTTGAAATGTATATTAAAAGTTAGATTTTACCTGACACACACAAAAAAGTCGATACTTACATTTTGCTTTAAAATTGTACGTTTTTTCTGTAGGAGCGATATGAAAATTTGACGAATTAAAATCACACGTTAAGACCAATATATTCACGAACGGTTTTTCCACAGAACATGTTTTTATGTTTCTCCCACATGGTGATTGAATCATATGCTTAACCAACTTGATCAAGTTTACTATATTGGCAATCATACACAAAATTTATGACGCTTTTACTTGTAAGATAGACAGGGTATAATGCATGAGGATTCATGTATACAATATAAGTTTAGTCGTTACATCATGTTTCTCTTCTACAGAAAACACAAATGTTATCCAATCAAATCACCAACCAGAATACATCCAGTCTCTTTTAAATAAGTATTTTTTCTTTTATTTTTGTTAGTTTTAGAATATTTGTACATCAATATCATTTGAGCTCATCTAATTCATAATGATAAAAGTCATCTTGATCTTGAGCGTTGTAGTCTAAATCTTGATCTGTAAAATGTTGCATTTTAGATAAAGAGTTCAAGTAAGTAAATAATGATAATAATAATAAACGAATTCAGTAAATAGTCATTATGATTGTTGTGTTGATAAAAAGAAATTTGTACATGTATTTCACATAGCTCTGTATGTAGGCCAAAAAATCATTTTTTTAATGAACTTTGATAAAAGATATTGTAGGAGCAAAAAATGTGTATTATGATTCATTTCA
>JXSR01S031490.1:5938-17058 GCA_000969725.1 Ophiothrix spiculata
TTTGCGCAAAAGAAACCAAGTCTTTATATGGCCATCAAAAATCAAAACTTTCAAATCATCATCATACACACATTTAAAGACTTTGTTTTATGAGAGAAATATTAAATATTATGATTTGAATCTAGACAACCTGGGGCCCCTGTTGTTTAATATCTTTGTTTTGGATTTGCCTAATTTTGTTAGTTCACCACTACCCAAACATGCAGCCGACACACTCTTATAATATAGACCAATCCAGACTGACCGAAGATGACATTAACTCAATCCAACATAATCTTGATAGGATAGTTAACTCGTGCAATATTAACAAAATGTCTTTAAATCCTGACAAGTGCAAGGTTATGAGATTGTCTAGAAGAGTTGGGGTTAATAGATCCACCCCAGTGTACACCTTACTCAACAAACCCTTGGGTGATGTTCATAGTAACAAATACCTTGGTATTATGATCTTTTCAAACTTGAAATGGGGGACCATATTAAATCTGTCACTTCAAGAACCTCTAGGCTTTTGGGATTTATTAGGCGACCGGTCCGCTGCAATGATCCAGATATTTTGGTCAAATTGTATACCACCCTCTGCCTTCCAATTCTTGAATATGGAATGCTTGCCTGGCTCCCACATCAACGTGGGCACTTAAAATCTTTTGGAAACAATACAGGGACGTCTGGCACATGCCTGTATTCCAGCACCCAGGGGAGAACTTGAGTATGGTGTACTTGTACGCCTGGAAAAATTAGGTGTCATGTCTGTGCGTAATAGTTATAACTATCTTGCTATTTCCTATATTGCTAAGTGTTTTTACTCTAAACATGATATTGATCCTTTTGAGTATATTTCCATCAATACTCGTCATTGTGATTCTCTTAAGTTTACACATTCTTATGCCAGAACTGGTAGTTTTAAATACACAGTTTTCAATCATTTCCAAATCTATTTTGATCAATTTCCTCCAGCTCTCAAAGACCAGTTCTTGTTTAGTATCTCTAAGTTCCTTGAAAATCTTAAAGAACATTTTAGAGCAATTAGCTGGATTTCAAAATAGTTTTCTTTGGTTAGACATATATCTTTTTCTTTTTTAAGTTGTGCTTATTTTTTAAGCCTCCTCCTATATTGGAGAAATAAGGCAGTATACATCCCTTGCCCTGTTCACTTGTGTTGCTCGTCTATGTCCCTATGGGAGCCTTTTAGGTTTAGCCACTTAGAAAGTGACTTCATCACTATCTGGCTATCCCTGCCAGGGGTTCTCTTGTCTGTGCTTTTGTTCCTGGTTTAAAAAGGATGCCATCTTTCTACTTTCTCCAACCTGGGCTGATTTCTATGACATTCCTGTCTTATATTTTATATTTCATATTTTTATACTTGTTATTATATGTATGTAAGTCTTGTAATTGTTGATATTGTGGAATATTTCATCATGTGAGTTTTTACTGACAAATAAAATGATATGATATGATATGATATATGATATAAAATAATAATGAAAAATGTTAATGAAAAAGAGCTGCGATAATTCAGAAAATCACATGATCTTGATTAGATTGCTTTATTTGTATGGAATTTTAACCCTAGTATCATGCTATTGAAAACTAAATTTGTGACATTATCTAGAAATGAGTCACAATTTTCAATATTAATGTTTAAGTTTGATTCAAACCACATCATAATCATCGGGTTCCAGAGATATGACAATTTTTCAATTTAAAAACAATGAAAAACAAAAGAACTTTTTAGCTTTATTGACCTCTTAACTCCTTTAGCTCTGAAGATGACATTCCCATCTTCAGCACTGAAGATGACACTCACTAGAGTATCGAAAGCTCAGCTCTCCAAAAAGGATGCCTCTAGGGAAAGAGTAACATTCTGCTCACATTGGGTGAGCTCTTTAGCTACAGATATTTATTAGGAAACAAATGACAGGAATGGGAACAGTATGCCCTAACCAAACAGTGTGTGTACAACCTCTATTTACTGTACAGCTATTAGATGTTCCTAAATTAATATCAATGCCGACTATGAAAATTCTATCTGAAGGATATGATTGATGATCCCCACAACATTTTCTTACAAATTTCTTGTCTGTGTATCAGTTTGGTAGTACTCTATATACTCACAGGATTTGCTATAACATCCATGGCATTCATGATGACAGAACCTGACAGTATTTCTCTTACAAATGTTCTAGTGCTCCTGCAATTAACAAATGAAATTTGGTACAAAATGGTTGAACAGATTCAGTTGTGCCCAAGGTTGGTAGAATAAATATGCAGGATTCATTTACTAAAATTTGAATAGAGAAGTATTATTGGCAACCATGAAATACAAAACTGCTCATAAATGTCACCTGTAGAACCATTTCAAGAGCCATTGACATATGGTAGACACAGTTTGAGGGTTTTGACGTTCTTCTAGCAACAAGGTGTTCAATAAATATCACATATGGCAGCCATTTTCTTGCACTCACATGATGCAATAAAAATATTTTAGAGACAATTATTGTTTCACTATTATTGTTACAAAACATATTTTGAACATGAAAATGTGAAACCATCCATAAGTTATGAAAAGAACATCAGTAAGTACGCAACACTGTTTGTAATCAACAATTCATGGTATTGCAACATCGCTGTGCCTTATACGTGAAGTTGTACATGTGTTATATCTTGCAAGCCCGCAAATTTGCATGTCAGAGAATTATGTGAAACACTGATATACAATTATTTGAAAGGAAAACATAGTGTTGCAGTATTTTTAATAGAACATACTTGCTGTGGTGAGCTTGAGGTGGCAGTATAATAGGAAATAAATGTTCACAAAGATTGCGTAGATATTCCAGTTCGGCTTCCCTGTTCCACATAACTACATGTAGGTGTCTTCCATACGTTTTGATGGTCAGCGCCTCCACATCCTCTCCCCATTTAGCTGGGAATAAAATAGAGAAATTCAGGCATTATTGGGAGAAAGTTGATAATAGATTTAAAGATGTGCATATTATGATGCGAGTGAAATGCACACATGGTCAATTTAGTGTCTAATTTACTAGGCCGGTGGGGCCAAATGAATTGGACTGCAATCCAAATTTACCACAAATGCATTGATTTTGTCTCATTTTTATAATATTGCACATTTTGCGCAAAAGAAACCAAGTCTTTATATGGCCATCAAAAATCAAAACTTTCAAATCATCATCATACACACATTTAAAGACTTTGTTTTATGAGAAGAATGCAGTAGGCAAAATCGCAAGAGTATTAAATTATTAATTTGTTGTGCAGGATTTTAAGATTTTCTCTAAATGATAAAGGGAAGATTTGATACCATTGCAACACTGCTACAACCACAATTCTGAAACCAGTATGATAAACAATATCAGACAGTTTTGCTTCAAATTGACACCAATTCAAGGGATAATCCGTAACCCGACTCAATTAATCTGACACACCTGACAAGTTGGTCAAGTTACAGAATATCCCTAATTCTACAAAGAATATCTCACCTTTTCTTTTTGCTCTGAGATGTACATCTAAATGACAGATAGCAGCTTTGATTAGTTTATCAATGATCACAGTGGGAAGGTCAATCTACAAGGTAAAAATGACAAAGCACAGTCAAATAAAGAAAACACATATGCTGTCAAATCGATTTAGCTATTAAAGTTCCCTAGGACAATTATTTAATTAATTGGATGAGCAACTCCTATAAAAAGATATTCAGTTTTTACTTTATAACTTGAAAAAAGTTTTGGTATATTTGGACTTTTCTTTGAATAGCATATTCAATTTATCTGCAAAATAAAATTTATTTTTGCAAATTATCTGCTTACAGATAAGATCAACATGGACAATCAGAGCAACAAATAAATGGAAGTTGGGACAGAATGCATCAAACATTTTTGTATAATTTAATATTAGCTAAGCTTTTTGGAGTCTTGAACCAGAAAGGCGCATTTCGCTACTTCTCAGGCCTCCTCCACAATGTTTTATTTTACAGTTTTGATTGTAACATTTTTGATATGTTGTTACTGTAATTTTGCACACATGGAAGAAATAAATTGTTGCTGTTATTACCTCTTTTATCCTCCGCAGGATGACTGATATCATAAAACGGAACGCTGTCCTCAGCTCATTTACAAACTGCTCATTTTTACTCAAATCTCTGAAAGAAATATAATTCATAAGCAAGAATATGACATTTACACTACACATACTGTCAAATTTGATCCTAGGACTAGGAGGATTTTAAACCTTGTTTATTGAATCAACTGTTTGATATTTAGATATTCAAACACCTCACCGAGTTGTTCATTGCAAATCAACAACGATGCATCCATGCGTCTGCATATTTTGTATCACACGAGGATGGCTTTAGCTGTTTCAGTAAAAATAACAGATATAGGCCTACTCATCTACATTTAAGTAATTAGCATAATCTGAAGCAAAGTGCTAGTTGAACGCTGTGCTGTGCGTGACGTGTTAATTTGAATATCAACTGTGAATTCATCCCGAATCAACAACGGTACGCTGCTGCATAAGGAGATACAGTGAGTTGTTGAATTCAATAATGCTTTATAAATGATGCCATGACATATATTACTGCAAATTGGCGTAGTTGAAACATTTTGCAGAATATTGAACCAATCAATGTAGTTCTATTATGCCGAGGTGTTGGATGCATGTGACTACTTCCCTCTGCTTTGCATCGGGAAGTAATCACACACATCCAAAACTTCGAGATCAGTAATTTTCACTACTTCCCTATATATGAATGTTGTATAATGTTTGTATAATCCTAATCAATTAAACTTGTTCTCAGATGAAAAGTTAATACCACATGTCCAAGGAGAAACTTTACAATCTTTGTGTACAAACTTGTTTTCTTATATAAGGTTGAGAATGTGTGTAAAAGATGCAATTATTATACCTTTATTCCTATAAATATGTAATCGCTACATACATTTTGACTATCAACTAAAGTTCAAAAATATTAGAACAGATTGTCTGATTTTTCCAGGAAATGCAGTAGTGCCCTTGGGGTTACTAAGCTTGCTCGCATCTTTATAACTTACCCATACCATGCATACACATATTCTTTCAAAACAAGCTCCAACAACTGAAAAATAAAAGAGTTAAATGCAAAACAGGTGAAAAAATAAAATAAAATGCAGGTCATTAATAGTGAACTACGCTTCCCCTGACTTGTAATTCCATTCAGCCTTAGTACACTTTCCAGAGCATAATACAATTAGTTCTAATCATTGGGTTAAATCACTACCTGGACTCCCTGGGGCCAAATGGCTTACTGCAGCCTACATTAATTGGCGCAACCCTAGCTTGAGCAATTCACACCCTCATAGAATATACAGTTTTCGAACACTCAGCTCCAGCTGGACTCGAACGCGAAACGATCAATACAGCTCATGTTTAACAGTCCAAGAACTAACCAACTGAGCTAGCGAGAACTATATGTACTACCTCATAAAGAAATATTTTGAACATAAACAGTCAAGACAGACCAGAATTTCAAGATTGATTATACCCTAACAGATAAATTACAATGGTACTTACCAAAATAAGGTAGCTACCAAAGAATTAAATTCTAAAGCATAGTTTGATATTATATCAAGTGTGTGGGGGACTTTTTTATTTAATCAAAATACCAGGTATAACATTTTAGGGGTTGGATATGATACCAATCACTAATTCTTAGGATGAATATAATGCATTATAGGTTGAATATAATACTATTATTTTAATTGTCAAAAAGTTTAAAATATATTTTAATTTTTATTTACAGTACCTACGAAGTATAATATATTTAAAAATATATTATACTGCATATAACAATAGCTAACATATTTCATGCTGTAGATCTAGTTTGAGTAATTCCTGCAAACTTAAGCCTTTGTGCATTTAACAAAATTGTTGGCTAAACATGTTCTCATAGAGGTTATCTTGCAATTCCTTAACTACAGGGCCAATACTTACTTTGGGTCAATTTTTTACCTCACCTAATGCTTTGTCTACTCTTTCAAGGTTGATCGGGTATAACATCCCCCACCCATTCATCAACTCTTTCAGAATTGCATACGTCTATCCATGGCTGCCCCTTCACGGTTGGCTATTAGCCGGCTAAAACTAGTTTTTGCCGGAAACGGTTAAAACCTGGTTAAAACCGGCAAATACTGATTTTAACCGGCAAAAACTAGCAAAATTTCATTGACCATTATTCAAATACAATTTTCACATGTTCATATAGCATGTATAGCATGAACCTCAGAAATAATATTACAATTTCATCCATGTATAAATGTATCAAAAACAAAAGGCATTAACAAACAATCAGAATAAGTTTCCTTAATAAAAAACAAAATAATGTAACCAGATTTACTGAGCTGAATTTTATACTTCAGCATCACATTCAAAGTGTGTGGTACTGGTATTATCAGGTAGATCATGTTGCATACTTGCAAGTTATAAGTTATAAAAAATAATAATCTTCCTGTTATCCATACAAATTTTTTGAACATGAGTTTGAATAAGTTTTTAATTTAAACTTAAATCAGGTTTAAAAACCTGATTTAAGTTTAAATTCCAATAATTGATTGTCCTTGTATAAGGCCAAAAAAAAATATTGTTTGTTTGCCCTCCAGTGGAAAAATTAAAATTTTGGGTCGGTCGGTTGGTTAATCTTTTTTTTTTTATTATTTTTTTTTTACTCTACACATATGACGTCATTCCATGGATTTTATCATGAATACCAAGCAATGCAGGGCTTAATCAAAAATTGTGGGTTATTTTTTAGAGGAAATATGCATTTTATACTACTAAATGTGACTTCACACTGCTAAATATTACGTTTTACATCAACAATATTGAGTTTTCATATTTTACATGTTTGAAGAAAAAAAAATAAACTAAAATCGTGACCCTAATTTTTGACATTTTTAGGGTCGGTCGTGGAGGGCAAACAAACATAATTTTTTTTTTGCCTAATTCTTTGTACTAGTAGTACTACACATTTTCATAT
This sequence comes from Ophiothrix spiculata, assembly GCA_000969725.1. Lineage (NCBI taxonomy): Eukaryota > Metazoa > Echinodermata > Ophiuroidea > Amphilepidida > Ophiotrichidae > Ophiothrix > Ophiothrix spiculata. The sequence continues at coordinate 12,963 of JXSR01S031490.1, forward strand.
TCTCATTTTGCATACCAATTATAAATATTCATGTGATCTGGACCTCTTGGGAGATGAGTACTTAAGTATTAAAAGAGTTTTATCCAGAATAAAGAAAGATTAACTAACCCCAACAACATACTTTTTAAGAAAAATTCACCTATAGAGTTCATGTTTTATGCCACATTTTACATCGACAATCCATGGTTTTGCAAGTTATCTGAAATCACAAAAAATCTAGAAACTTTCATCTCTGAATTTTGCTTATTTTCATGACATTTAGGGAGTATAAATACAAGTACACTTTTAAAATCACCTTGTTTAGGCTTTCGCCAAGGAAACCCAACTTGGTACTTGGTACCAAGTAAGCAAAAGGAAGCTTATCTTCAACAGGGCTCCAAGATGTTTTTTAAATTCAGTTTTGAATGCAGGAGGAAGACCGGAGTACCCAGAGAAAATCTGCAGAAGCGAGCATGGACTGAAAACCAAATGCACATAAAGCGCCGGGCATGGGACTCGAACCCGTGACCTCATTGGTGCAAGGAGACGGAATTACCACTACACCAACCCGCTCCCCTATAAGCTATACCTTGTCATTGTTTTGCTAGTTTCATATTCTAACAATTGCAAATGTTGACTTTGGCGTACTTGTTCACTGTTACTGGAGTGAAACTTACTGTGCGAAGTCTATGGAGAGAACTAATAGTTCCAAAATATTTAATGATTCTGCTCTGATTTATGGATATTTTCTTACAATAAACTTGAAAGACACATTTACGCACAATATATTAAAGAAAAGGGTTGATATGACGTCAGTGCATCCAACAGAATAACCATAAATGTTCTGTAGTTGTGCACATACAACATGTTTTAGAAATAAAGGTGACATAGTTCATATTTTATTTTATAGGTTAAAGTTTTTATTTGGAACCTTAACAAATGTTAGGAGGGTGGGTGGTGTGGTTGGGGGGAGTGTTTTGTGGGTGGGTTTGTTCACTTTCTATAAAACATCACCTATTTGGATTGTGTCTTATTGTATATGATGAGAAAGGGAGCTGGTGGTAAAACATTGTAAAGGTCAAGGCACGACTTGCTTCATGTCAGGACTCTTCCTCATTGTCTTAATTATGTGGGTTTTGTTCCTGCACTTTTTTTTCTGCTGTCTGTTGTTTTTTAAATCCTTTGATTAAAATCCTGAAATCTGGTTTGAGTCGTGTGCTGGCCTATTTCACATATTTTGCCTTCTCTCCCCCACCAGCTCCAAGTAACAGGTGATTAAAAAACCTCATAAAGACAAAAAAAAACAAATGTTACACAAGTTTACGACCAAGTGTCTAGTATAAAAATGTTGATTGTGTTGTATGTTTCAGTATTAAAACATTAAAGGCAATATTTACTTGTGTTTCAGTATAAACAATTGCAACCAATTAGTAGTGTTTTATTTACTTATTTTACACATTTTTAGGTTTTTGCCAGTTTTTGCCAAAAAGGGTGGCAAAAACCTCTTGGTTTTAACCATGTTTAAACCGGTTTTTACCAGGCGGTTAAAACCGCCCCGGTTTTTACCTGCCAACGTTGCTTCACCACCATATATTTGGCCCCCTCCCATTTCTAACTTCAGACTCTTTTGTTAACTCTTGTTGGCCCCACCTTTAATTTTGAACATTACTCCTCACCTCAGTTAATGTTTTGTCAACTCTTTCACAGGCACATAGGTCTGTCCATGTTCCACCCCACATTTTGAGTCACGTTTCTCACCTAAGCTACATTAAATGCTTTGTGTCAACTCTTTCAGGATTCTTAAACTTTGATCAACACTAAATAGGCGGGAATGATGAGGCTTTTCTTCATCCGCAAGTAAACATAATCCCACTTACATGCGCGCCGTAAATACTGATGCGCGAGTCACACATACAATGCGCGCTGTGTCTACTGTTGTGTTCAGCTACGCATACGCTTATCTGTATCAATTCATGATGTGAAGAGGCCCGTCTATTTGGTGTTGATCAAAGTATAGGTCTATCCATGTTTCTCCTATTTCGAGTCATGTTTCACACCTAAGCTAATAGTAATACTTTATCAACTCACTCTCAGGAACACATACGTCTGCCCAAGGTTACACCCCCCCCCCCATTTTGTGTCATGTTCCTCACCTCGGCTAATGCTTTGTCCACTCTTTCTGGAATACATAGGTCTGTCCATGGTTGTATACTAGTTAGACTTTTTAGGCCCAGCTCTTGTCTGCAAAAAGGAGATATTAAACTACATTTTAGTGAAACGAGTATTATGCAGTAAAAAAACCTATTTCCTCAGAAATCAAAATGTCTAAAATAGCACTGCCTCAGCAGCAATATTCCATTATCATACTGAGCTAACTCGGGCAGGCTATGTATGATGCATTTGGATTTGTGCAATTTACTAACATTTTCGGAAGAAGGTATCGTACGATTCAGCACTGGGGTTAGGGTTAAAATAGGCCGGGATGAGGCAGTGTGGAAAAGGTTTTTTTAGGGTGTGGTTTAATAAAAATATTCCCCTTGGTACTTTCATGATTATGCCTTCAGTTTCAATTTGAGGATAGCCATGGTTTTGAAATCACCTTTAGGAAAAATTTTCACCACTCCCTCATAATCTGTCAATATACTACTCACTTGTGTCTCGTACAGTTAGCATTACCACATACAGCACAATCCTTCCATTCTGCTAAAGACTTCTTGAGTGCCGACTGCTTCTTTTTTCTCTCAAACATAACAAGAAGATTCGGTAGTGTCGAGTACTGCTTAAAGATTAGTTCGAAAGTTGCTATGCCGCCTAGGAAGGCCCATCCTATTGCGATGATGTGTATATAGCTAGAAGTAAAATAAAATATTTTGAGAGAATTACAGTTTACAATCATACATACATACATGCATGCAGGATCTATAATGCACCTTTTAATTTACAAATTCAAGGCGCAGCACAGGCAAACTTAAAACTACAGATTTAACCTTAAATCTACAAAAATTTAAAGCGATACATTATGAAAACACAAACTCAGAAAAATTATGCAATATACGTTATGCAGCGAAAAAAAAAGCTGCAAAACTACACGAGTATGAAAGCAGCAATAAACTTTAGGTCGGACGTAGTAAAATCCCCAAGATCAACAAGTAAAAATAACCAACCATCATGACCATCGACCATAAAGTCAAGGGTGAGCACAACTAGAAGAAGGAATCCCTCCAAGCGGCTTTGTCCCATCTAATTGTATGAAATTTTTGGCTATGCTTTCTGGTAGGTTTGGTCGATCTAGCAGCATAATTGTTGAGGTCGATGTCTACGAGTCCATTTGTCATTTTATAAAACATTGTAACACGGGCAATCTTTCTACGGGTTTCAAGTGTCTGCCAGTTGAGTTCTTTCATCAGATTGGTTACAGTACCTGGATTCCTATCATACACCTTAGTGCAGAATCGTGCTGCTTGTTTCTGAACTTTCTCTAGGGCATTGATGTTGCCTTTGGCGTGCGGATCCCACGCAGCTGTTGCGTATTCTAACAACGGTCGAACTACAGCTTGATAGGCGGTGACTTTGATGTCCTGACTGCAATCACCAAGATTCCTTTTAATTACACCCATTGCTCTCTGGGCTTTCTTGATGCTCAGGCTTGTTTGGATTCCCCAATCGAGTGTGTTGGTAATTTCGACGCCCAAGTATGGATGTGATGTCACACTTTCAAGTTGCTGTCCACAAAAGTTGTAGAAGCGCTTAGTTGGGTTGCTTGCAGCGATTGACATTGTTGCACATTTGCTGGGATTAAACTGCATCATCCAATGATTCTGCCATTTTTCCAGAGCAAGGAAGTCATTTTGAAGGATCTTGGTATCTTCAGCACTATCGCTTATAGGCGTAGGCCTATATATCAGACATCGTCAGCGAAAAGACGGCAGGTTGAACTATACTATACTATACTACCAGGCATTTGTATAGCGCCCTACAAAGATCACAGCGCTTTCAGAGGAAACATATATAATCATAATACTAGAAACAATAATAAACAGAAATAAATAAAATAAATTAACAACAAAACAATAAGTGAACCCTTATTCAAACAGATGTGTTTTCAAACATGATTTAA
>JXSR01S031497.1:8554-34322 GCA_000969725.1 Ophiothrix spiculata
TCGCTAGTCCGAATTTAAAAATAGACTCGCTTGTCCAAATTTTAAAAAAGGCTCGCTAGTCTAAATTTTGAGAACAGCTCGTCAGTCCAAATTTTAGAAACAGCTCGCTAAGGTCTGAATTGTAAAATAGGCTTGCTAGTCTCAATTTAGAAATATGCTTGCTAGTCCGTATTTTAAAAACAGTTCGCTAGTCTGAATATTAAGAACAGTTCGTCCGAATAGAAAAAATTAAGTGTTTATTTCTAATACCTTTTTTTAGAAATTCGAACTAACGAGCTGTTATCCAAATTCGGACTTGCAAGCCTATTTCTAAATTCGGACTAGTGAGCCTATTCAAAAATTTGGACTAGCGAGCCTAGTTTTAAATTCAGACTAACAAGCTGTTTTTAAAATTTGGACTAGCGAGCCGTTTTTCAAATTTGGACTATAGCGAGCTGTTTTAACTATTCTGACTGATGAGCCTATTTTCATATTCATACTAGCGAACCTTTGGACTAGCGAGCTGTTTTTTCTGACTAGCGCAAAGCCTTTTCCAAGGTTATATTTTCCCCATTGAATAACGTTTCGGACTAGCGAGCCTTCAGACTAGCGAGTCGGACTGGAGAGCAGACTCCATTCTTGGTCTTAGGGCTTGGTCCCACTATTTGATGCATTTGCGATACATTGCCATTAGGAATGCATCCTGAAAGCATCACCAATGTGTAGCAAGTTAGAAAACATCACCGATGCTTCCTGATGTCTTCACGATAACTGAATGATGACTTAGCATAATGTCTTCTAGTTTATCGACATCTTTTAGAAACAAACATTGCAAATGCTTCAGGATTCATGTGTATCCATAGGCAATGCTTTTAAGATGGTAATATAGCAAGAACAAAAGTTTCTTGAAAGCATTTGCAAAAGTCTCACGATGCAAATTTGCGAAAAGATTGACATTGGAGATGTAAATATGCATTGCCAGCATTGGCAAAAATGTCACTGCCAGCATTGACAATTCTCAGTGATTTTTCATGAAAAAAGGTAGGGAAAGCAAATGTTGCCGATGCTGTCTGAATGATCTGGCAATAGTTGGTGCACCAGTTTAGGAACCTTTTGCGATGCTCTCCCAAAGGATTCAAGATGTAAACATTACCGTGCCCCATTAGTAGTGCTCCTCATCCCATCCCTGCATAGTACGGTACCCCAAAATACTGAAATATCATTCAAAACTCCAAAATAACTCTTAAAAAACTCATAATTATTCTGGGTTAAGTTTTTGGGATTAAAGAGTTATAAACAATCTCAAAAAAATCTTGAAAATCTTGTGACAAATTTCAATGCAAGCACAAAATCTGTGCGATGCTGTCCTGATTGATCTTGATGATTTCCCAATGCATTAGAAATGCATCTTGATAGCATCGGGAGCCAAAGCTTTAACAATATGGGTTCTCCTGGGACTAAGCATGAATAAAAAAATATATAATTTGTTTCAAAGGATTTCCTCTTGTTTGTTTTGCAGCAAAATGACCCGGATGGACCGCTTTGGATGGTATGTATATAATATCGTTCAAGTTTATTGGTTTCAATCTTAACCACAAACAGTGTTCCTGCTAAGGCCGTATGGCGCGCTATTGGTGCAGGAGCCTTGGAAATTGGTGCAACAGGTTTCTAAAAATGTTTTAAAAAAGATGCTTTCCTTTGCTCTGGTAGCCTCAACTGGTGATTTTGGCGTAAGCACTTCTCTAACTTTGTTATAATAGATCGAATTGGCGCAAGTACAAAAATCTTAGCAAGAACACTGAGTGACCACAACAAACAAAGAGAAAACAATAATCAATCAATATACACTATATTTGTCATGTACTTGCATGACATGCATACCCCATGAAGGAGTTTATTCGTATAGGGGACCAACAGCTTAATGTGACTTCCGAACCACAGAGCAAGTTGAGGTAAACATTTGCCAATCACATATGAAATAAGCCAACTTGACCTGAGTGTGAGTTCAATCTATTCCATGCAGGGGGCCGGGGAGGGTTTAACATAAAGGTGTAGATTCCGATCACATTCTCATCCCCAGGGCTTAACCGGAAGTAGTACATTTTTTGATGCCAAATGAAAGCCCATATTTTTCTGATTATGAATCCAAAATTTCACTTCCAAATTCTTTATAGTTTTGAAGATATAACACAAAATGTAAAATTTATTGGTATACCTATTTTCCATTTCTTTTGTATTTACATAACAGCTTTATCCCCAGTGTTGCATACTTTCTTTTGCCTCTCAAGAGAAAACAAGACACAAGCTAAGGTTGAAAACTTGCACAATGCATTTCAGAGGTCAAGGTCAATCAGTTAAAAGTAAATTATACACAACCTAAAATAGGAACCTACACCTTTAATATTTCACAATGTCAATCTTATTCTACAGCTTTGCATATGTTATAATGAAGCATTTTGTTTTACTGAAGGGATCCAGCTTGCAGAACAAGAAAATTAAAAGGCCTTTAGTACGTTGAATATAGTGCTGCTGCTAAATAAAGGTTATTCTGAGCAGTTTACCAAAAAAATTAAAAAGGTCTTCTTTATCCTATTTTTTAAAAGCCAGATGAGAAACATGTTTTTATTTTTACTTGGCCTAAGTTAATTAAAAAAAGGTAATCTTAACCTTGACAAAAATGTAATCAGCTGAAAATAGCACTTATTGAAATAAGGTGTTTTAACACATTATTTTAAAATCCCCATATCTATTTTGATTTACAGACAGTCTATGGCATGCCTGCAGTGTTTACTTTTCTTGGAGTATGTTCCTCTAGAATTGGCAGTAAGTATTTAAAAACCTGGGAGGGGGACACACTCATATATCGGAGCGACATGCGAGTGTTGCCAAGCACCTCAGATGTATGGATCTTTCAGTGACAGGAGCAACCCCAATATAGGGATTTTCAGTGAAAATGTAGTAAAGCATGATTCTCTTTTCCTGAAAATCCTTACTTTAGTAATTGTGACTAAGTTTGGACTAAATATTATATCTTTAGATGGCAAGATTGAGAGCCCTAGAAATCGAGTACAATTCTAGTACAAATCAAGTACAATTTTAGTACAAATCAAGTACAATTCTAGTACAAGATTGGAATGTGCACATTTGGAACATCATTCAAGTACACTTTAAGTAATTTTTGTACTAGAATTGTACTTAAAGTGTACTCGAATGATGTTCCAAATGTGCACATTCCAATCTTGTACTAGAATTGTACTTAAAGTGTACTCGAATGATGTTCCAAATGTGCACATTCCAATCTTGTACTAGAATTGTACTCGATTTTCTCCAGGGAATTTGGGTCTTATAGTTAGAAAATCAGAAACTTAGTATTTGAGTGTTACAAGATGTAGGAAATAGGGGCCTTTTGGTGACAACCCATAAAACACAATGTAATTGGGTGAGGGTGAACTTTCAAAATAGGTGTCTTTTTGGTGGTACATGATACATTATACTTCTTTTTAAAAGTGCCACCCCAAGTAAAGAAATCAGATGATAAAATGTCATATATTTTATTAAAGAAAATGAATAATGTACCGTATTTGTTTTTGGAAAAAAATGTTCTATTATTCTGCTTATCTACAGATAATCTGATGTTCCAGTCCATGGTGTGGCTTCATATGGTGGCTTGTATTGTTGGTGCTGGATATATACTGCAGGGTATCACCAAAAATGGCAGTAGCAGTAATGATAACCTACACTGGTATGAGAAAGAGGAGGGAAGGTAAGATATAAGGGTCCTGTTGACAGGCACAAACTGCAGGTCCATCATAGTAGAAGTGAAGTCTGAAACGTAAACAACAAATTATAGATATTCGATTAAAAACTCCAAACACAATCATTATCATTTTCTATTATTTATATCCAGATAATTTACTGATTTCATAATTTCCCTCATTCTTTATAGTCTGGAACAACAGCTCATGCTTGATATTTTACTTTAAACTATTATTAATTTATACTTTCCACCTAGAAATTTAGCAACAAGGGCCGGCCAGGGTGTATATCTACCAGAACTTGGTCATCTCTAACTGACAAATGAAATAATTGATTGTGCGATGGCACACTCCCAGCCTGACCATAAGAAAATAACATTGATATGACTTTACTTAACATTGGGCCTATTTTTTTCCTTTATAGAGAAATTGGTGGCTTGATTGTTGTAGTTTTGTGGCTAGCGCTGTGTCAAATACGAAGGAGGTAAGATGCTACAAAATGAAAGAAAACTTCTCAAAATCCCAATAATCGCCACAATGCTTAAACAGTTTCAAACAGGCGTGGTTTCAGATGGGTATCCATTTGTGGTCTTAGATGGGTGTATATTTAAACAGGCTTGGTCTGAGAGCAGATGTGGTCACAGATGGGTATCTATTTAAACAGGTGTGGTTGCAGATAGGTATCTATGTTAACAGGTGTGGTTGCAGATAGGTATCTATGTTAACAGGTGTGGTCTCATGGTATTTAAACAAGTGGTCCAATTTAAATAGGTGTGGTCTCAGATATGGATGTCTATTTAAAGAGGTGTGGTCTCAGCTGGTATTTAAATAGTTGGTCCCATTTAAATAGACGTGGTCTCAAATATAGGTGTGTATTTAAACAGGTCTGAGATGGTTATGCATTAAAAGGTGTGGTTTGAGTTGGATATCTATTTGACAGCTGTGGTCTCAGATGGGTATCTATCTATTTAAACTGGTGTGGTCCCAGATGGGTATCCATTTAAACAGGTGTGGTCTCAGATGGTTCTCTATTTAAACAGGCATGGTCTCAGATTTGTATCCATTTAAAGAGATGTGGTGGCAGATGGGTATCCATTTAAAATTTCACTTTTCTCATAAGGGGCATTGTTACTAGAGGTGATAATTTGATTAACAGCTCTCAAGTACATGTTACATGCTTAATGCTAAAATAAGAAACACTTAACAGCAGCATCTTTTTGGTGGTTACTCCCAAATGTAGTGTTACACAAAATTAGGAAAACAATATTTCTTGTGACCTATAGACATTAGTGTTAGATTAAACACCCATTAATGTGGACAAGGAAATGATCTACAGAAGCCAATGATTTGGTGCAAGGTGCTTAAGCTTACTACCAAAATTGAAGCAGACTTCAGAGCACTAATGGGACACAAAAGATTTAACACCCCAAATACACTTATGTCTCAACCATAATTACTTGGCTTCGTGTGTAAAATTAAAGAATTCACCAATTTTGGGGGTCGTGCTATGTCATTTGCAACATGTAATAAAAACCATCATTGGTACTATTTCACAGAGGAGTGTATATTTTTCGTTCATGCTGAAATAGGTAACAAATAATCAATGTTAAGTGACATGCATTTAACCACATATGTAGTTCAATATCTCTTTAAGCAATTGGATGCAAGGAATCTGTGTGAGGTATACGAAAATAAATCTCGTATTTTTGTTCTTTATTTCCAGGTCAATACCCAATATGTGGATCTCAGTGCTGTGTCTTCTTTTAGTGGTATCTCCCGTGTGTTTATGGCTTTACACATATTTTGATAAAGGATACAGAGAAAATTTGCCAGGACATTGTAAGGATTCTATATAAGCACTCAACAATGATTAAAGGTACCTGGAATGGAGGAGCGGGTTAGCGCAGCAGTAGTTTAATCTCTTTGCACCAACAAGGTCCTGGGTTCGATTCCTGGCCTGGCGTTTTATGTGCATTTGGTTTTCAATTCATGCTAACTTCCGCAGGTTTTTCTCCGGGTACTCCGGTCTTACTCCTGTATTCAAAAAATGAATATAAAAACCTCTTGGACCCCAGTTGAAGATTGAATCCGAGTTGAGTTTCCTTGGCGAAAGCCTAAACAAGATGATAGTTCTGGAGGAAGGGGAGGGGAGGGGTGGGATTCATCTACACTCCCGCTCTAAAGTATTTCCGCACAATTAAAAACGTTCAAAAACCTCATTTTTTATATTAAGCGACCTAGAATCATCAAAGATTCATACTAGTATAGGTAACTTTTGTATTCAATATGAATAAATCGATGTTTCTTTTAATATTTGATCTTCCATTGCCATAAAAATGGCTGATTTCATTGACCATATACAAATACATCACAAGTACAAATCTCATAACTATGTAACTAATTAATTTTCATAACCTTATTGTTACCTTGTAACAGGATAGAATATTTTCAGGTTGTAAGTTTTAAAACAAATGCGCAAAAATGTATATAAACTCAAATTTTTTGTGTTATAATAGACATAGACATAAAAAGAGTGAAAATCAGATAAACGCCTTTTGAGATATTATATGCTGAATAAGGTTTTGTGCGGAAATACTTTCTAGCGGCAGTGTATATTGGTGTATATGTGTGTGAACAAAACCTAGTCTTTTTTCTGAATAACATTGAACCTACGTTTCCTGTTTGGGGCCAAAAAACAATGATTTTCAAGGTTAAACGGAGCATTTTTCAAACATGTATGTAGGGTAGAATTTTGGAAAGTATTTCTTAAAGAGGCAACATCTAAATTTTAGTGTATTAAATTTCAGGTTAAAATGCAGTTAATCCTTATTTAGGAGGATTTTACAGGACAAATTAAACTTGTTTTGGTGGTTTTTTTTCAAACCTTTGTTCAGACATGTGCACTAATATTTATAATTAAGTTGAGTGAGCTCTTTGGCTGATAGCACAAAAGGTATTGAACATCATGGCACTTGAAGGATTTCTTCATTTAATTAACATATTTGAAGTTAGACCAACTATCGATGAAAAATACTATGTAAAGGAAGGTGACATCAAGAGCTTTTGTTGTCTAGTAGAACTGAGCTGGTCTCAAAATTTGATAGTTGTGACTTAGAATACTGCTACCTACAGCTAATGAGTTGTGCACACAATTGCTTGATTGACCCAAGCGCATTGGGGAACTTTTGGGAATATCACAGTGCTGATTATGAACAACATTTTTGTATCAATTTTCTAATAATGATGCAACAGCAAAATGATATGCAACTCCCTGCATGGTAACATGCACAATACAGGGTGAAGAGAGCATTCAGTATTCTTTAATGTTGTATGACCATACCATGTCTGTTAGAGTTAAATCTCATAGCTTGATAATCCAGGCAATAATATAAGGGAGCACCTCAAAACTCAACTGGCGATTGACCGACGGGAACCGCTAGTTCTGGCCGGTTGGTGTTCTCTTGAACAATAACAACCGCCCAGGACCGCTTATTCCGGGCGGTCAGACGCCGGTTGAGTTCTGAAGCGGCCCCTAATTATATTTAATATGAATTTGTATGATGAAAATCAGTGTTTTCAGACCCCTTTACACAAAAAGTGCTTTTCATGTTGCTCAGAAAAATTACCTTTTTTCCTTGTTTTTTGTTCATGCATGTGTACACTAATATAGGTGAGTGGCCCCAGGGTGAAAATATGATGGTGATGATGTATTAGTTTTTCAAAATGGTCAAGAGACAGACATTAAAATAAGTTTTACTTAATATAATATAGAATATAAAAAAGTTTAAGTGCTGTTAAACAGCTACAAATAATGTGTTGGGTTTGCTACTAATTTGGATATTATTTATTTTAAATGTTTTTGAATACTTTTCAATATAATTTTACAGTATTTGTAATGTACGATTGTTATTCTAGTATTAATCAGGTTAAAGCTTTATTCTATTAAAACTGGTGGTTAATATATTTAATATATAAATTAAAATGTAAAGCAGCTGAAGAGATGAAAGTATATTGGAATTGGGGCAGCTGAAATTCATGTGAAACAAAATTCAAATGTTTGAGTGTATTCAAATGTTCGGGTGTATTCAACATTGGTGCGTTTTCATTCATCTTTAGAAATTATATTTTTTGTCATTTAATTGATAAATGCCCTCAATTTCAAAAGTTTGACAAATTATCAAAAAAACATTGTGTAAAAGTATTTTAAGTTTTTTTGGTAAACTGGTATAAAATATATATAAGGCAATGTGCTTTTACAAGTTATAGTTGATTTGGAAAAGTGGACATGGTTTATTGCCAAAATTCAAGTTAAAATATATTTGGCTTTATCGCGACTTAACTGCAGTTTCTCGCAGCAAGTGGACAGTGTGGTAAAATAATGCACTTCACTGCAGTTATGGTGTTATGTTCTCTAAACGGATCTTTAGTTTATTAGTCACCTTGCTAGTACATGAAACAGAAGATATAGTGTGACCCCATCATGCATTGCTTTCTAAGTGATTATTTGTGCAAGTAGTAAGTGATGAAATGACTGTAAATCAAAGTTAATTGTCATCATCTCTTGGACATCATTTCATGTACAAAATATTTCCAAAGGAAGCAATGTATGATGGGATTTAATCACATGATATTGTCTCTTGATACATGTGGTAGATGTTGGCAGTCTATAGCTAGAATCGTCTTGCAGGCCTAATAATTATAAAGTTTCTAATAAATCAGGCAATTTATAATTAGACCTCAAAGCCTTTTTCTAGCTTTAGTTCAAGGGCTTAAAATCATGATCAATTTTAAATCAAAATCAAGTTTACCAAATCTAAATTAAATGGTTTTCATTTAAGAACTCCCAATTATTGGTAACATGGTTACTTATGGTTTGATCTCATATGTTTGGATTTCTAGAGACAAGTGCAAATTTATTGTAGATGGTGTTCGTTTATTTTTGATTTGAAGTTACTTTAAAGTACATGATCATGCTTCTGCTTACCAATCTTAATCTGGTATGATTAATATACTCTGAAGTTTGTGTTGTATTATTTTGGCAAAATTACTTCATTGTTGGTCAGGAAATATGCAATAATATTAAATTATAGTTTTGATAAGAAAACTTCATGTAAAACACTTTGTATGCCAACTGCTACGTATGCTCTTTGGGTAGCAGAGGGGAGGGGTCATTTAGGTGAATATCATGCTTAAGTACAAAAATACAGAGAAGGGTAATTTTGTTATTAAGTGTTTGGCAGTTGGTGGAGTATAAAAATGTTTTAGGTTGATTAATAATGCTTGTTTAAATGCCAAGTTTTGTATGTGTGTAATGTACGATTGTTATTCTAGTATTAATCAGGTTAAAGCTTTATTCTATTAAAACTGGTGGTTAATATATTTAATGTGGACAATATAAATTAAAATGTAACGCAGCTGAAGAGATGAAAGTATATTGGAATTGGGGCAGCTGAAATTCATGTGAAACAAAATTTAAATGTTTGGGTGTATTCAACATTGGTGTGTTTTTGTTCATCTTTACATGTAGAAATTATACTTTTCATCATTTAATTGAGAATATACTCGGCTCACTTTTGAAAATTTGACAAATAATCAAAAAACATTGTGTAAACGTATTTTAACTATTATTGGGAAGTTGGTATAAATTAATTCAACAGCTAGGCAATGTACTTAAAGAAAATTAACAGTTGATTTGGAAAAGTGGATATATGGTATATTGCCAAAATTTATTTGGCTTTATTACGATTTAACTACAGTTTCTCGTAGCAAGCTGACAGTGTGGCAAAATAATGCACTTCACTGCAGTTATGGTGTTATGTACTCTAAACGGATCTTTAGTTTATTAGTCACCTTGCTGGTACATGAAAGAGAAGATATTGCATGCTCCCCATCATGCATTGCTTTCTATGGGATTGTTTGTGCGAGTAGTTAGTGATGAAGTTAATTATCATCTTTCATTTTGGGCATCACTCCATTGCATCATTTTCTGTACACAAAAATTTCAAAGTAAGCAATGTATGATGGGAAGCTAGGAAGCACATGATATTGTCTCTTGATACATGTGGTAGATGTTTGCAGTCTATAGCTAGAATTGTCTTGCAGGGCTAATAAATATAAATTGTCTATAAAACATAATTTGTAATTAGGCCTGCAAGCCTTTTTCTAGCTTAAGTTCAAGATCAATTTTAAGTCAAAATCAACTTTACCAAATCTTAAGTTAAATGGTGTTCATTTGCTAAAGAACTTCAATCATTGGTAGCATGGTTACAGAAGGTTTGATCTTATGTTTGGATTTCTAGAGATAAGTGCAAATTTATTGTAGATGGTGTTTATTTTCTATTTGAAATTACTTAAAAGTACATGATTTTGGCTTCTGCTTAACAATCTTAATCTGGTAAGATTAATACTCTGTGTTTTGTGTTGTATTATTTTGGCAAAATTACTTCATTGTTGGTCAGGAAATATGCAATAATATTAAATTATAGTTTTGATAAGAAAACTTCATGTTAAACACTTTGTATGCTATTTGCTACTTACTCTTTGGGTAGGGGAGGGGAGGGGTCATTTAGGTGAATATCATGCTTAAGTACAAAAATACAGAGGAGGGTACGGTAATTTTGTTATTCAGTGTTTGGCGGTAGGTGGAGTATTAAAATGTATAAATTTTGTCAGATTTGTTATGACGCTGGGTTAGTGTGATTAATAATGCTTATTTAAATGCCAAGTTTTGTATATGTGTATTGATTATTATAATTGACATCCATTATTGAATTCACTTTATGTGTCAGAATTGTACATATAAGCACACAAATAAAATATAACGTTATAAAAAATCTATTAGTTTGTTAAGACTTTTCATTTTGAGAGTTGATTTTGTAAAATTTACAGAAGTATTTAAAAAAATGTACAGCCATCAGGCTGTGATCACATAGAACCATACTATTTGGGTATACAGCACACAAGTTCACCTGGGCACGCGTACAGATTCAATCGAACACTTGAATTTGTTGCTACTGGGTCACATAAGAGAGCACTATTCGAAAACACTTTTTGCTTGCCGTATAAAATGTAGCCATCGAATAGTGTATAGTGAATACCGTATACTTCTATGTGATCGCAGCCTAACAGGATTATAGCTGCTATTATAGAAATAATTTTTTGAGCAAAAATCTTATTGGGTAAATCGGGTAAAAATGGAAAATTATGGCATGTTAAATTTTGTGACAAAATCTAATGATCTCCTATTCATATACCAAGTTTTCTCAATATTTTGAGCTAAATTTATACAAAAATCACAACTTTGTGCAAAAAAACAACAAATTTTCAGAGTCTTTGTGAAAAACCACCAAAATTTGTGCCATCTGTAGCAAATTTTAATTTTTAGAGGTTGGTTATGTTTTGTTTTTTCAAACTGTTAAAATTCTAACAGGTATGGTGGGCGGGTAATTTTTGAAAGTTACCTGCCCGACTGGCTAGTACGAATTCAAAGTACTTTAACCATTTTGGCATGTGGGTACTCAATAAGTCAACAGTAAAGGTGATGTACATACAGATAGTAGTAGTGGAATAGGATGAGTGGAGTATCTATTTCGCAAATTAGGGATACATGCATTCCATGATAAATTTGTTTATATTGTACCCTGTGGCTGTTGATAAAACTGGTGCGAAAGTTGAAGAATACTGAAATCAGCATATTCACTTTTTAATGGGTAACATTGATTCTTTAACAGTTTAAAGGTGTAGGTTCCGATCACATTCTCATCCCCCAGGGCTCAACCGGAAGTAGTATAATTTTTGATGCCAAATGAAAGCCTATATTTTTCTGATTATAAATCCAAATTTTCACCTCAAAATTCTTTATAGTTTTGGAGATATGGCACAAAATGTAAAATTAATTGGTATACATATTTTCCATTTCTTTTGTATTTACATAACAGCCTCATCCCCAGGGTTGCATACTTTCTCTTGCCTCTCAAGAGAAAACAAGACACAAGCTAAGGTTGAAACCTTGCACAATGCATTTCAGAGGTCAAGGTCAATCAGTTAAAAGTAAATTTTACACCTCCTAAAATAGGAACCTACACCTTTAAACTGCAAATTTACAAAAAGGAGATTGTTTCTATATGTTACAAATAAAAATCATTAATACTGTTGTAAGACCTTGATTTTATACAATATAACAAAAATTAGTGAAAAAACAAGAAAAGTTTGTGCATTAAAAATGCACTTAAGGAGCATGCTTGCTATTTTGTTGTTGAATTTTGAATAAATGCATTTCTGACATTGGTATCTATCATTGTTGATAACTCTAAAGATAATTACTGTACACTGTGATATTAAAATTTTATGCATCTAGAAGAGGGTTGTATTATAACTTTTGCAAAGTTTAAGTTCTCTGACTGTTATAGTTTTTGCAAAACAACTATCTTATTACATGGAATCAGGTTTGGAACACCTGATACTTTGTAAAATGTTCACAATTGTTTGAGTATTAAGTGAGTGTTTTCAGTATTGCTTATGAAAAAAGGGAACTTAGCTATGAAAGATTTCAAACTTCCAAAGCTTCATAAACTCAAACTTAGTGAAATATACCACTGATAACTGATTTGTAGGGGTCTTCGGTTTTTTGTACAAAAATCATTTGGAAAACGCAAAATCTGGATTGTACAAACTTGAATCTTTGGTCCCAGTGAATTTGTGTTAATGAGATTACACTTCAAAGATAAACCTGACCAGTTAAGTCATTGTAGAAGCGAGCTCACTTGGGTGTTTCTGGATTTTGAAGCATAATGTTTGATAATCAGATATAGGGATATTTGGAGAGACAGAAAAAATTGAAACAAAAACATACTTTTTTCAGACAATACATGTTTTATAAAAGCACAATTCATGTATAATACTTGTCAATGTGGCAACACAAACAAATTAAATATAAACTTATTTATCATAGTACAGAAAAATTGATAAAGGACGGAATAATTAATTTGGTATACCTATATAATACACCTATATACATGAAAAATATACTACAGAGATATAAAATATTTAATTACACAGACTTGAAACGTCATAATTATTCAAATCTCAGTTTGAGATTGGAGAACTTGCAACAATTTCAAACAAATGTCGTAACAGGGGCTCACACGGGCATGACAGTAAGTTGCAAGACGTGTGCCGAAGTCATTACATTCGCCTGAAGAAAACATTTTCATTTTTACAAGTTTTGTGCGTCGATGTTTAAGTTCACACGCAACTCACGCGATACCTATGAGCTCGCATGATTTGACTGTCTTGTTGCCGTGAGACTTGATGATCAATTTGATTTTCACGCATGATGCGATTTGGTGCCGCCCAGAATGAAAAGGATTTTTTACAGCATACTATAGCTTATATACAGATGTTAATGATATCCTCATTGATTCTAAATATATTTATTGATATATTTATTGAATCAACACTGATTCTCATAAGTATCAACAGGAGAATATCATACTGGAATAAATATTCCTTGGGAAAATAACATAAACTTTTACACAGCTTTTACAAGCTGGTTTCAGAATGTCTGTCGTCGTATGACCAGTGTGACGTCAAAAAAGTGTGCAAACGCGACAAGATCTGTAAATGTTTTTGACAAGCAATCATTTCAAAACTAAATATGCAGTTCACCACCTATAGTTGTTGGATTTAATTTGTGAACGCGTCCTCATAGTCATGAGCTTACACAAGAACAATGTTTTTAACTTCATGTTTTAACTTTTAACTTTAACTTAATGTAAACTCGCCTCAGAGACCACTGAGTATTTTTTACTGGCACGCATTCACAAATTAAATCCAACAACAATAATAAATCCAAAGGTTCCTTCTGGTTTTGTTTTCAACAGTTCACTTGCCTATTGGTCAGGTGGTCAACCTGACCATCTGACTAGTGAAAAAATCTCTTTGGTTTGATTATAGCCTACCACGACAAGGACAAATCAAGTCATGAATGAAATTTCTCTTAAATGACTTTTAAAAGCTATACTTGTCCCAACAGATGAAGCACAATAGGGTATATTATTCACAGCAGTTCAGAGCAATGGTGGGCCACATGGCAATCGTGATTTCCATCTTGAGTCAAAATACCAAGCACTTTCATCTCATGGTGATTGGGTTGGGGTTGGAGACTTGAGCCTAATAGCTCTTAACATTCTGTATACTCTATCTGCTTAAAGAAACGGCGAACCCTTATATCCTGTATACTTTGGATCCTGTTGGCAAAGGGCCCAAGCAAAGGGACATAGCCCACGTGGGAGCTTTCCTGTGGTAATCATCAAACACACTGCAAATCTTTGCACTATCTGGGGTATTATCCTTCATCAGATTCCATAGTTTACTGCAAAGGCTTGTGCTTCTTCTATCCTTCGTCGGCTGCATAGAAAACAATAAGGACAAAATTGGGTTAATAATGTTTAACAAAAATGCCTTCGGTATAAATCCTATGCAATCAAAACAATGCATGCAGGGTTAGATATAGCATTTGTCCGTCAGCTGATGGCAGGCGATTTTAGCATCGGTTGGGTAAAAATTGAAAGTTACCTGCAAAACTGGCTGGTAAAATTTTGATGAGTTTATATTGAGCACTACTACAAACTCAGGTAGGGGTGGGCTATAGAGGGTCATAGTTTCAGAACATGCTCATCACACCTTAGTTTGATGAGTTGATGGTTACTGACCACAAATTTAGAAAAAAAAAATTTGGACTGCTTTGGCCAAAATTGCGATAAAATAAAATCCAGTCTTTTGTAATTTTCCATCTATCTTTTCACTATTTTACTTCAAAAAACATGTTTCATGGTGTAAAGGATCACAAGGAATTAATTTTACAAGGTTTCGTTAAATTTGCACTTTTCGTTTCTGAGAAACGGTCATTTTTGGTAAAAATTAGGTGCGAGGGCGCTTTTCATTAATACTCGGTCGTTTTCAAACATTGGAGGTTTTTGAGCCCCTACAATGAAAGGAAATAATTATTTTGACACACATGAAATTTGAACATTCTAGCTCAAACGGTTTTCATACAGTACTCTTTTTTGTGTTTCTCGAATGCCGTTTCTAAGTCTAATTGAAATACTGTATAGGTCAACGAACTTTTTTACCATGTATTTTGAATGAGACTGGTTTTTAACACAAAAATTGACACTGCGACCAAGCTATTTGCAATAGATCGCTCATATTTCTTCGGTGGATCAATGTAATGATTGTCTACAATTTTGAATGCTTTTTAAGAAGTGGCGAGTGTCAACTTGAGAGTAATGATGGAAAGCGCCCTCATGCAAAATTTTGATCAAAATTGTCCGTTTTGCGAAAACGACAAGTCAAAATTTTACGAAACCTTCATCATGGATTTCTGTACATTGCTTTTATAAACTTAAGTTCTTTATTGTAAAAGAAAAAAAAATAAAAGTCCGATAAAATGATAAAAACATTGGATTTTTAAGACTGCTGGCGGCTATCTTGGATTTTTCGAATATTCGGCCAAAGCAGTCTGAAATTCACACTTTTTTCGAATTTTTTTTCAGATTTGGTGTCGGTACCTATCAACTCATCAAATTAAGGTGTGATGAGCATGTTCTGAAACTATGACCTAAATGTGACCCTCTATAGCCCACTCCTATAATAACAAAGTCAAATAAAGTTCTTGTCGAGTGGATAACATTGAAAAGTGGCCTGCCTAACTGTCTAGTACGGAGTCTAGTACCAAAAAATACTACTGTCTAGCCCTGATCATGTTTACATTTACATAACAAGTCAAACAAAAGCAATTTAAATACATAGTCACAAAGGTTCATATGCACAAACTGGAACTGGAGTTAGTTCCAGACTAAGTAAAATTTGAAATTTTGAAAATAATAATACATTTTTGGAAAAATCAAGATATAATTCATAATTTTGGTTATAAATTTATACCCATACTTTTATTATATGATTCATTTGTCTGTTTTAGATTACTTAAATTATTTTTAGAACACAAAAATGGTTTAGTCCATGACTAATTTAGTTATTCCCTGACTAAACCAATTTTTTGTTCTTTTGTGAAAATTTGATAATGTTCCAAAACAGAAAAATGATCATATTATAGAAATTTTATCACATAAATCAAGAACATAAATTATCAGAGATTCCACAAATTTGTTATTTTTAAGAAATCAAATTTCACTTAGTCCCGGACTAACTTTAGTCTAGTTTTGTGCATACGGACCAAAATGTCTCAATTGTGTATTGGACCAAAGTCTACAGATCACTGAACAAAGGGAAATACACATAATGGCTGAACATTGATTTGAAGGCAATCATTGACCTTATATGACATTTCATTTGTGGCGACTTAATTTTGCATCCCATATATGCTGTGAACAATCTGTAATTGATGTTGGCTTAGACTCTGACACAGTCCCGGGTCTATACCAGCACCATGTCTTAAACTAAACTAAAATCCCCTTACCTGTTACATCTACTGCTTGATCTTGATGCTGGTCTAGACTCTGACGCAGTCCCGGGTCTATACCAGCACCATGTCTTAAACTAAATTAAAATCCCCTTACCTGTTACATCTACTGCTTGATCTTGGTGCTGGTCTAGACTCTGACGCAGTCCCGGGTCTATACCAGCACCATGTCTTAAACTAAACTAAAATCCCCTTACCTGTTACATCTACTGCTTGATCTCGATGCTGGTCTAGACTCTGACGCAGTCCCAGGTCTAGAGTCTGCTATAGTTGAAAAACTCCTGATACTTAGATGGCTCGATGGTCTGGGGCTTGGAGCTTCCAATGGCAATGTGTCGACGGTTGACCTAGCACTCTCAAATCTGAAAAGTGTGATAAATGTTAGACTTTGTTATGACAACATTGACATTTTAACTTAGCGTTCATTATTTTTCGTAGATTGGTAAATGTTTACTTGCATACACTTCATTTTGTTACTCGGCTTGCCTTGGAGCATTTCACAAAAATTAGAGATCATTAACATGAGTGTACGATTTCTATTACATTCAGAATGTGGGACAATGGCCATAACATACAAACTTGATAATGGGTAAACAGACACTTATTAGCCAGAAACAACACAAAGCCTCTAGTCCTGATTAATAATAATAATAATATAAAATCTTTATTTAACCTGGGGGCACTCGAATTCAAGAGACGAGTGATGGGCATATGCCAACCTTCGCAGAAATCAAGGGGCATTCAGTGTAGATTTTCTAAAAAATCGGGTGTCACTCAGTGTCTGACCATCAAAAAAATACAGGTCAGTGAGCACTGAAATCCCTGGCTCCCAGCTGAAATCCAAGCACAAGGATAACTGTATTTTCTTCCTTGTATGATTGTTTAGACCTCTATCTTGATTGTATTGAAGGCGAGAATGAATGACATTAGGCCATGGACAGAAAATAGGGGTCATTAAGTATAAAGACTTAAAGAATAGGGCATCGGGTGTAGGGGTGTGAAAAAAAAGGGTAATTTGGTGTCCCTCTCCAAAAAACCCTCCCTTGGTTTATGACATAATTCTGCAAACTGTCACACACAGTAAGACGGAAAATGTTTTAGAAGAAGTTTGAAATGAAACTGTGTGCAGGATTTTAATACTGGTAAATAATAAATAACTATGGACCATAGTCTTACATGACAATCCAAAACAAAATTTTAAAAAAATAAACTGAAAAAAATGGTGTCCCTCCCCAACTTCTCCCCTTGTTTAAATTAAGTAAAACTTCAAAATCTAGTACCATTTTAAAGATTCAAACACAACAAAATTGAAATATGTTGAAAAGGAAAATTCATTTTACTGGGCAAAAGGTATATCAGATTTACACCTGATCTAGAACTGTGTGCATATGAACATGTCTGATTCCCTTCTTACCTTGCCATGAGATCAGCTCCAAACTGTGCCAGCTGCTGCTCGACAACTTTCAACTGATTCTCAACTTGTTTGGCACTCACAACTGAAACCAAATAAAAATAAATGAAAGATTGATTTTTTTTAAGGAAGGATATTGATTTCAGCCTTTTTCAGGAGTAATCCTTAATCCACATAAAATATAATTATGCAAAGGAAAACAGTCAGGCACCAGAAAATTTTACTATTTTCAGCCAAAAATCGATATAAAACCTTAATAGTTGTGCTAAAATTGGCTTATTTTTACTAAAAATTTATGAGACTGTAATCTTGGGACAGTAAAAGTAACGGCGTACGGCCCTGCTGTGTACAGGCTTTTAACAATGGTCAATAATAAATAACTATGCACCAAATCATAATCTAACATGACAATCCAAAATAAAATGTGAAAAAAAAAAAAATGAATTGAAATCTGATGATTCCACTTTTTCTATTTTCAACCTCATGGATACTGTAAGCTATTTTAAAGAAGAATACATGTTTATTAGTGACATGTTTTGAGAAAAGCTGCATTAAATATTTACTCTTGCCTCATTTGTGAAACACTGATTCCCTCAACAAATAAGTATAAAGTTTTTAATAAGATTTATATTAGGCCAAAAACTTAAAAAAACTGTGCGTTTCTGTTAAGTTACATATTTCCCGCATTATTTTTTTTATCAAGTTCTGTAAAAAGCTTACTGGAGACTTGCATTAAAAACAAACGAACACCAATTCAGGTGCCCATTGTATTCTCAGTCTATGAATTAATCGGCAATTAATCGTTCATATGCGAGAGGCAGCGAAATATTTAGCACTTCAAAGATACTGACTCGAAACTATGGTCCACAACCCGATGCAGAATTTACAGTCATACAACGGTCGAACAAGTACAAATATGCTCTCGAGTAAAATTTGGGTCAAATTAATATGAATGCATGCATGTTGATGTTCGTGGCTTTATAGTCTGAATATCAGCTGATCCAGTTAGGTACTTTTATAACGTTGTTGTACATTGTCATTGATTTAGATATGAAAATGAGTATTCGAGACGAGGAGCTCAGACATGAATTCATGATCGTTAGACAATGATCACAATCTCCGTCTACATTTGATCTTGCTCGAGATATTCAAGCCATCAGACCATCTTATACCCACCACCTCATCAGTTGAGTGGCATAACATGCATCAACTCTGAACAAATGTAAAACTAAGACTGAATGTTAGTAAGTAAAGATGCAACAAAACAAGTCGCATTATTAACCATGAAAGAGAAACCAAGGGGGGGCTACAGTTAGATACAAAGCTTTTATGGTTAATAATGACTTTGATAAATAATATAAGAAACCAAGAGCAATGTTTTAATGTGTTTTTCTTAGCATATCGCGTTGAATTTTTGAATAGTAAAAAATAAAAAATCACATATCGCATTGTACTTTTCAAGCATGTTACCAGAAACAAACTTGTTTTTTTATTTGGTCTTAGGCCAAATAAAAAAACAAGTTTGTTTCTGGTAACATGCTTGAAAAGCACAATGCGATACGCGGCTTTTTATTTTTTATTTTTTTATTTCCGAAAATGCAATGCGATATGCTATTTTCCTTTTTTTCTTTTTTTATACAAAAAATGTAGAAAGAAAAACACATTAAAACAATGCTCTTAGTTTCTTATATTATTTATTAATATCATTATTAACCATAACAGCTTTGTATATAACTGTAACCGCCCTTGGTTTCTCTTTCATGTTAAATAATACAACATGCGACTTGTTTTGTTACATATTTACTTACTAACATTCAGTTTAGTTTTACAATTGCTCAGAGTTGAGAAATGCATGTTATCATGGTTATACCACTCAACTGATGAGGTAATGGGTTTAAGATGGTCTGATGGCTTGAGTATCTCGAGCAAGATCAAATGTAGATGGAGATTGTGGTATGTGAATTAATATACAACAACGTTAAAACGTACGCAAGTCTCCATTTTTTGCAGATTTTTTTTTATATATATCAAAAGTAAAGATTTAAAAAAAATAATGCGGGAAATATCTCACAGAAACGCACGCGGGTTACCAGAAACAAACTTTTTTTTTTTTGGCCTTATACTGAAACTTTATTTGATAGAAGGGTAAAGGATTTCAAATATAGGTGCCACATTAGCAAAGATTTAGATCAAATATTTTAAAAATCTATCACAGAGGGGTTCGGATATCAAACAGACCATCACATAAGCTAATTCATTTCAAATTTATAATCCTACTATGGAAAATGTTTCTCAAATCTTTTTGGATAAGTGTGGATTGTAAGTGGAATATCTAAATGGATGTCATGGGACTTAGTATGTTCTGGATTAGCTCTGGGGGCACACTGGGTTGTTAGTAACCATCTCACTGCTTATGCCAGCAAGACAAAACTTATGGTTATCTTTACCAAGAAGAATCCTTTTCCCAACCTCGAATTCACTTTAAACAAACAGGTGATCAAAAGAGTTTCCTCTGTGAAATTCCTGGGTATCCACATTTCTGAAGGCCTGTCTTGGAACGTCCACATTGACTCCATCTGCAAGAAAGCCAGGAGAATCATCGGCTATATTCACTTCAACAGTACATCATCTTCCATCCGGCGGTTTCTATACCTTGCTCTTGCCCTGCCTACCCTTGAGTATGGAAGTATAACATTTCATCCACTGAACATCACTCTCACCAACAGGCTGAAATCCACACAGAGATTTGCATGCAGAGTCATTCTGCAGTTTTGGAACCTATCCCATGAAGACCTCCTTGTTGAATCCAATCTGCCTTCTCTGTCCAAGCAACGTGACATTGCTGCTTTGTGCCATCTTTTCAAGATTCTGAACAACTTATGCTCCTCTCCGAACCCCTTTAGACCACATCCAAAACCCACTCTTCGTAACCGCAATAGTCTTTCTCTTGATCCGCCTTTCTGCAGGCTGACTCTTTCCAAAATGTCTTTCTACTCATTTGTGCCCACCATATGGAATTATCTTCTGGAGGATGTCGTCAAATGCCCTTCATTTTTTTCTTTCAAAACTGCTGTTTGCCACAACCTTTTGTAGCCAGGTTCCCTCTGTTGCTTTTTGTCTCATTCGTTTGGTCTGCCTTTCTCGATCTCTCTCATTTTTTTGTCTTCTCATATCATCTCATCTCATTTTTTTTAAAATCTATTTTTTGTGTTTGTCCATCATTTTGATGTGTTTGGCAATCCTTTAATTTAGTGTGTCCACTATTGGGTGTGTCATGGCTTTTTGCCAATTTTTATAAATAATATTTGATATCATGTGACTTCCAGTATAGCAGGAACCTGCTGATAAGGAATCATCGCACCAAGTACTTACTAGTCGCTGCTGATTGCGGTCTCATCAATGGCGCTGATCTGGGTGTATTTTTCTTCACAGACACTCCGTCAAGAATCTCCAATGATGAAACTATGGTTTGTAGTTCATTGTGGTAACTGTATAAATACAAAATCTGCATGTTAAAATTTTAAATTTTGATACTGTACAAAACACTTACACACCTACACACCCACCCTCCACCACCCCAACCACACACAAGGATGAAATGCATGCTAGTAAATTTAAAAACCTTACTAGTATACAAACATTGACTGCTCCTGAGGGCAATAGTAAAGTCTAAGATTATAAACTGATTGGCTTGATTTGAGCCAGTCAAATAGTATTTTACTATTGCCCTCTCAAAACAAATAAAACAAATATTGACTCCTCTTTCATTCTGGCAATATTAAAAACTATTTCTCCTCAGTGATCTTGAGACTATCATACTATCTAGTATTTACTATTGCTCTTATGAGCAGTCAATATTTGTATACTATTGCCCTGGAGCGATCTTGAGACTATATACTAGAAATAGTATGACTATACTATCGACTGGTTCAAATCATGCCAATCGTATATCATGCTTATTATGCTAAATTATACTGCAAGGAACAGACTTTTTTTAATGTTCTTACTTTGGTTGTTCTCCATTGTCTTCACAAAAAGGGTTGCTATATACAAAGAGCTCAGATAAATTCTCACATTTACTCAACGAGCACTGAAATAAAGAATACAGGAAAAATAGTTTTCACTACACTTTTATATTAGTAATCTGAATAGAATGACACAAGTGATGATATCATAAAATATAAGTTTCATTCCACTGTCATAATTGATTAAATCTCTTATAAGTCCAACAAACGAGCTAAAGCGACGAAAAAAACACACACCCTGTTTTACGGGCGGGCGGACCTTCCAAGTAGGGTCTGTCGGTCGGGCGTTTTTTCTTCTAAAAATTTATTTTTTTGCCCAGAATAATCCTAAAATCTCAGAGAAAAACTGAAAAAATTTTACAAAGAAATTTTCTTTAAAAATTTGATAAATATTGGCCAAAAATCAGCTGATTTTACATGATTTTTGATTTTTTATAACTAACAAACAAAACATTCGTCAAAATCGCAAATTCAGGGTCAGTCAGGCCCGTAAAACAGGGTGTTTTTTTTCCTCTTTTCCTCACTCACATGGTCTACTATTGTAAACAAAATTGTTCCAAATCATACTATACCGGTATTTCTATTATCTTACCAGAGTTGCCCATTTGGTGACTTTATTATAAGCTACGTTGAGTACTTCTAATGATGGGAACTGTACAGCTATAGACTCCAAATCTGAGAGCTTATTGTGAGATATGTCCAGGGTTTGGAGTGACCTGAAATACAAGAAAAATGTTAATCATTTAGAAATTATTATAATGTACATTAATAACCTAAATGATAGTGCAATCCAATCTAATAAGATTATTTCTTATTTTATGTGAACTTCGGCACGGTCATTATAAGGTAACTCGTGATAATAGCGCGTATGCTTTTAACACAACAATACATGCATGCAATAATACTGTGGAGGTCGCGCTTTCCAAAACACAAAGAGGCAGCAGTGCCTAAACTGATCAATGTTTTTAGCAGACCGCAAAACAAACTAATTGAAACTATGATTTTCACCTGTTTTTGGTCCAGAGGTCTAAAAGTTTGCCAAAAATAGCCTGAACTGAAAATTTTTGAATTTCCTGATCCAAGTTTTGCAGTCGGCAGTAAATTATTGTATTTTTCCTCTAAAAGGGGTCTAAAAACCGAATCATGCTGAAAATGGGGATCTTATGAGTGTCCTGATGGCTTGGGACTGTTTGTTATAGATACATTAATTAAAGCAATTAGCTTGAACAAATTTCTTCACTTTAAGCCCAAAAGACCCCAACTATTTGAATCACGGACGCACCAAACTTTTCATAAATGCATAAGCATATCCCGGGGAAGATACACAAGAGGCTCGCTCAAGGCTTTTCTTTGATCTTTAAATCCACTTAAACCCATCAGGGCTCTCTTTTCACTCTATTTGGTGACAATATGGCCGGCCCCTCCTCTCGAAGGATCTGCCACTGAGCTTATCATTAGTTTCTGTACTTCCACGAAATATGTGTAACTGAATAGAATCAACTAAACACTTACTTTAATTTTCCAACAGCTTTCAAACATGCGGTGCTGATGAGGTTGTTGGATACATTTAATACCTAAAGAAATTAATAAAACCATTGGAAGAATGTTAAGAATAAAAAGATGATATAGTAATAATAATAATAATTTCTGGCATTTACATTGCGCTTTTTCCAGTGGATACAAAGGGCTGGCCATTATTATTATGCTATAACAAGGGAATTATCAGAACCATTTCACCTTACACTAAGCTAATAGTAGCCAATGAATAAAGGCGCAGACATATCAGCCCTAATGTTGTGATATTCCCCCAAACAGCTAACTAATGCACTCGGGTTGACTAGGTACATGTGATAAAGTTATTTGCCTAGGTTCAAAACACATTGGTACTAGTGGGGCTTAAACTCATAACCTTCCATCTATGAGTCCCGCACTGTTCTGTTAGACCACGTACATGCACTCACAAATTATGCAAATTGGGTAATTAATTAGCATATTTTAAGCTCAAATTGTAGCAAGGAAATCTTAGACCCAGCATATTACCCACTTACTAAATATCATGAGTGTAGGCCAAATGGAGTGGGAGATAACTGGGACACGTACACACCACATGCCACACGCCTTCATAAAATCCCCCTTTATGGCTGGAGCCAGGGGAATAAGGCGCTACTGCGTTTTTATTGCCACTAGAATAGAGTCGACGCTGGGTGCTCGACACTAGCCCCTCACCCTCAGAAATAAGTATGGTGGCCACCAAAATTACCAAAAATTGATTGTGGCAGATATACAGGAGTTGCTTATGAGATACTATTAGCTTCTATGTAGTTTTCTTCATTGTGATTCATTTTTTGGCCATTAGATTCTAGCGCTGAGAGCTAGCGTAGACACTATTCCAGTGTCAATAAAACGCAGATAAGCCTAACCAGCAAAACAGTGAAAATAACATTTGGACAAATTATATCACACATGCTTTGAAATCTATCGCTGATTCAATGCCAAACATTGCTAAGTATGATGGCTCTTTGATCTAAAATACACTGAAAACTTACAGTTAGATATGGTAAACTCTTCAGACCAGAAATATCTGCAATTTGATTGGAAGACACATCTATTTCTTGAAGCTGAAACAGAAGAGGAACAGAGATGGATTTAGCAACCGTTTCTGAATCGGCGGGTTGGTGAGGAAATTATTCATTATTTTTATATTATACAAATATTGACTGATTATGAGGAGAATAGTGAAAATTATTTCCCCAGGTGGTTTCAAACCATGACTAGAATACATTTTATACACCTTATACACTGAATATATAGATATTTGTCATTTGATTGTTTAAAAGATCCTGTTTAGCACAAAACACTGTTACTGGTGATTAGCAGTGATCATGTCATGCTCTGTTAACACACAAACTAGCTTACACACCGTGGCACATGTTTTCCCAAAATAGCTGTATAGTCACACACATAAATGCTCAAGCTCCTATAATGGAACGAACGGAAGTTAACCAGCCAGGTGTGTAAACATATTTTAGTTGACCCAATTTAGCACATTCTTCCCTGAACAGAATATGTGCCAACACTGAAATCAACAATTTGATCTCTGCTTTTATGTATTCTGACATGTTGCCAGGACTATACATCAGTCACCCTACCTTTCTACACCTGGTGAGGTCTGCTACAGATGTCAGCTGATTATGTGTTGCATGTAATTCCTCTAACGATGACAAGCAATTCAGGGACTGCAAAACAAAAATAGGCAACAAACAAGCATGTGAGTGCAAGTCGTATCTGCAATAGCTGCCATTTTTCATAAATTTGCTGCTGTTTTATTTTTGTACATAGATTAAAGAAAGTACAGATAGGAAACAGTTCTGTATGCACCCTAAAAATTAGGCTAAGTTACGGGATTGCGCCACACAGGCACCATGCGTGGACCGACGCTGCCCGTGTGCGTAGTAATCCCGCTATGCGTTCTGTTGCGCGCTACTATTACTTGACTACAATGCAATACGCATCTTATATTTTTCCACCAAATTGTGCGTAAGCATGGAACAGCGCTTGACTGGCTCGATAGCCGCATTCTCATTACTCATTACCAACCTGTTGCTGGAGTACGCTTTTGTAAGATACTCACCGACAGATTGTCTATTCTGTTACTACTGATATCTAGATATGTGAGCTGTCCACACGGTGCCATCTCTCTAGACTCTATCTTAGTCAACTTGTTACTATCTAACCTCAGACCAGACAGGCGTCTAAGATACTCACCGACAGATTGTCTATTCTGTTACTACTGATATCTAGATATGTGAGCTGTCCACATGGTGCCATCTCTCTAGACTCTTATCTTGGTCAATTTGTTACTAACCTCAGAACAGACAGGCGCCTAAGATACTCACCAACAGATTGTCTATGCTGTTACTACTGATATCTAGATATGTGAGCTGTCCACACGGTGCCATCTCTCTAGACTCTATCTTAGTCAATTTGTTACTAACCTCAGAACAGAGAGGCGCCTAAGATATTCACCAACAGATTGTCTATTCTGTTACTACTGATATCTAGATATGTGAGCTGTCCACATGGTGCCATCTCTCTAGACTCTTATCTTGGTCAATTT
>JXSR01S031497.1:34522-45029 GCA_000969725.1 Ophiothrix spiculata
TCTTGGTCAATTTGTTACTAACCTCAGAACAGACAGGCGCCTAAGATACTCACCAACAGATTGTCTATGCTGTTACTACTGATATCTAGATATGTGAGCTGTCCACACGGTGCCATCTCTCTAGACTCTATCTTAGTCAATTTGTTACTAACCTCAGAACAGAGAGGCGCCTAAGATACTCACCAACAGATTGTCTATGCTGTTACTGCTGATATCTAGATATGTGAGCTGTCCACACGGTGCCATCTCTCTAGACTCTATCTTAGTCAACTTGTTGCTATCTAACCTCAGAACAGAGAGGCGCCTAAGATACTCACCGACAGATTGTCTATTCTGTTACTACTGATATCTAGATATGTGAGCTGTCCGCACGGTGCCATCTCTCTAGACTCTATCTTAGTCAACTTGTTACTATCTAACCTCAGGACAGAAAGTTTCCTTAAACAGGAGAGACCCTTGCCTGTAAAGAAAGAAATAGAAATGTATGATACATCAAACCACAAAAAGGTAATGAAGGTTTTGTTATATGTGATGACTCACCCCGAAAAGGGGGACTTTGCGACAAAACACTTTTCAAGATACAGGTAAAAATAGGCAGCAAAAAATAAAGAAAATAATAAGAATTTCCAGCAGATTTTCTGTTGTAAAATTTGACAGCCTTGATTAATTTCAAAAAGTAAGGTGTTATTTTAAAGCATAGAAAATGCTGCAACAGATGAAATGAAAAAAATCAAAATTGATATAATCTGCAAAGTTCCCCCCTTTCAGTGTGAGCCATCACATATGTGGTCTAGTGTAACAATGAATGACTTTGATTCTGTAGGTTGAGTTTGACCCCTATTTTTGTCAATGTGTCATATCCTTTAGCAAGATATGTATTTGCTTGGTGGACCAGAGTAATATCGGTAAACTGAGGAGTTGCTATGGGAAATATTTGGTGCAGATGGATTATTCATATTTCCTCTGTTACCTACGCCCATGCAGTTGAAATAAAAGTTTCTGACATACACTCGCGGTCTAAAGTATTTCCGCACAAACACTTTATTCAGCCGTATCTCACAAGGCGGTAATAAGGAAACTATCAGGAAACTTTTGTTGCTTTTGGTCAGATCTGATAGGTAATCTAGTTAAGTGTAAAATTGAGCTCCGAATAAGATCAACCCCGTCACGTATGGGTAGGGGGCAACAACACAAATGGGTCAAAAAACGTGATTTTAAGGTCAAATTTGATTTGACAACGCCTGGGTCAAGGTCACTTCACCGCTCCAGTTGAGTGATCATATGGAGTGTGTATATGTAATAGAGTGACATGCAAGCAATTAAATGTCCTGGTCATGCTTGACTGTGCCAAGAGAGTGCTTGGAAGTAAATGAAAAATGATCCTTCAACGCCCCACCAGTTTACAAAAATAGGGCTGTGATGAATGTGGAGTGTTTTGTGACGGTATATGACAGATTGAAAACCTCTTAAAACCTTTTAAAATGTCATATACGGCCAGGGACCATTCCATTTTTTAAATGGGGGGCCTTGAAGAATCATTTCAGGACATTTAATCGCCTGCTTGTCACTCTATTACATATACACATTCCATATGACCACTCAACTTGAGCAGTGAAGTGACCTTGACCCAGGCGTTGTCAAATCAAATTTGACCTAAAAATCATGTTTTTCGACCCATTTGTGTTGTTGACCCTACCCGTACATGAGAGGGCTGATCCCATTCGGAGCTCAATTTTACACTTATAGATTACCTATCAGATCTGACCAAAAGCAACATAATTTTACAGATAGTTCCTGGAAATACTTAAGACCGCCAGTGTACCTTTATTAAACTTATTCCTAATAACAGGATCAAAAACGGTCAACAACAATCACATGGATCTCAACCAAACAAAATGCATATTTATGAACATCATATTTGAATGAGATGCCCAATTATTCAAACCATTGTGTTTGCGTAAGCAGAATCTGCAAAATAATGACAATTAGCGTGTTTCTACTAAGGGTTGGTCGATGGATGATATAGGTGATGGTGACAAAGTTATACAAGTTTAGTAGAAACAAGTCAGTTGACAGTGATGCATCTTCTCTCATCAACAATCTTTTTACAAATTAAAGGTGTAGGTTCCTATTTTGGGATGTATATAATTTACTTGTAACTGATTGACATTGACCTCTGATATGCATTGTGAAAGGTTTCAACCTTAGCTTGTGTCTTCTTTTCTCTTGAGAGGCAAAAGAAAATATGCAACCCTGGAGAATGAGGCAGTTATATAAATACAAAAGAAATGGAAAACAGGTGTACCAATTAATTTTACATTTTGTGCTATATCTCAAAAACTTCGAGGTGAAATTTTGGATTTATAATCAGAAAAAAATAGACTTTCATTTGGCATAAAAAAATATACTACTTCCGGTTGAGCCCAGGGGGATGAGAATGTGATCGGAACCTACGCCTTTAAAAATTGAGCTGACGGCATCTTTTCATAGCGATAAAAACAAATCCATTGACGGATCACTTAACAAGCTTGGTAGAGCAAAAAATATGGTTGATGGTTAATAATTTGCTGGGGACTAGTAGAAACATGCTAATGGGTAAAATCAAAGGGGTCAAAATAATAAAGGACCTGAAACGGAATGTCCAGTGATATTATTAAAAGAGCATAGTCCAATTGGTTCAACTTTTTTTCAAACTTTTTGAGATTTTGGTACCAAAATAATGGGGCCGTATGCATAAAAAATATGTAAATACTTCAAGTAAGAAGTAAAAGTAAAAGTAAAGTAAGAGTAAATGTAAAAGTATTTACTTGATTTGATATGCATAATCTTTTACTTTTACTGCAAAGTAAATACTAGTACCAACTAGTACTTACTTAATCATTCGGTCTAAAACTACAGTGAAACAAAGCATCGCGATAGCATAAGGCGCTTGAAAAAGCATCAGGAGAGCTTTTAATCAACTTGTGCAACCTTAAAAACAACTAAAGCGTATGTACGTATCTCAAGAAACACTTGCGCGTACGTGCTCAATTGTTAAAACACTTGTGCGTAGATGTGCAACCGTAAAATCACTTACTCAACCTAAAACACCTCAAACACTTACACACACATCACAAAAACACTCGTGCGTACAACAGAAAAAACATTTTCGCGCAACTCTCAAATCACTAGCGCAACCTAAAAAATGCTAACGCATATGCGTGCATAAAAAAAAAACCCACTTTGCGTAAGCAGGTAACCAAAAGAACACTTATTTATATATGCATCCCTCAAGCGACTTAAAACAAACCTATAATGCGTATGTGCGTATTCCAAACACACCCTTACGTGTAATCAAAGAAACATTTGTGCGTATGTGCGCAACAATAAAAACATTTGATGCTCATTTTAACCTTATACGGGATGGTCAGTCAAGGATCGCACCTTACCCTCACCCCTATCAGAATAGAGTATTGACAAAATAAAACCAGTTACATATACTGCCATAATCATGTAAATCGATCACCAACAAAATGATCGGTCATCTGTGGTACGTTTCCTCACAAACTTCAACAAACCATGTTAATTGTATTTAAAGGAACTCTTCTTTGCTCTTACCCTTTCTGCTTTCTACTTGGAATCTCCATAAATTTGTTTTAATTTGTCAAAATCGAGCTAGTAAACTGTCAAGGTAGCTCTTTAGGTACCTTGAAATATGTAAGTATTTACTAGGAAAGCTCTAGTAAATACTTGTTTTTATGCATATCAATATAAGTATTTACTACTTTTCAAGTAAAAGTGCTTGAGTAAATACTATCAGTAAAAGGTAAAGTAAATAGTATTTACTACACTTTATGCATACATATGGTAGTAAATACTCGAAATTTCAAGTTAATACTAGTAGTATTTACTACTTTTTATACATACGGCCTATTGCTCATATTTTTCTCATAACCCGTGTGAAATTTCACGGCTGAGGTATGTTCTATTTTAGAGATTTGTATAAAAATGTGTCTAATTATGGTAATCATCATTAATTTTATACACGAATTAAAGTTCATACATGCTGGTAGATAAACATACTGAGAGGTTTAAAAATAGCAAATTTCAGCTAAATTGGTCAAACCGTTTTGATTTTATAAATGTGCAATTTTGTATTTCAGAGCTGCCTATACGTTACTGTATAAAATTATACTGAGAGGTTTAAACAGGCTTACAGCACAAGAAACATATCTTTTTGATATTTCGACATGTAGCACATGTCCTCATCAGAAGAAATCCTGTGATGTTGTGAAGATAGATGGCCTTTTTTGACCTATGATGACGTCATAATGGACTGTTCTTCACCGCAAACGGCACCGCAAACGGCACCACAAATTAATTCATATTCAAAACGTAAACGGACTGCAAAAGGACTTAACATGAAAACGCAATGGAAAGTTCAGCTTTTATCAACTCTGTGTTGACGAAGGTAGTTTTGCCTTTTGATATAGATACAGTTCCACTGCTCAAAACTCCAGTCTACACATGCTCAGTGCGTTTGCGTCAACACTAAATTCATCTGTATCCCTGAAGTCAATCAAAGGCATGTTAATATCTGTCACTATATCATCTTGAAATCAAATGAATTCTGCAAAGCTAACCTCTACCAAAACCATGCACTAAATAGTATTCTGATATTGCTCTACCATATATTGCGACCTGTCATCATCTGAGTATGTTTGTTTGCAAACATTGTTACTTACCAATCTGTCTGATCCTATTGTGCTGTAATTGTAAGGTACACAGCTCTCTTGTGCTGTAGAGAAAACAACAAATCAAGCAATATGCTAAGCTATTGTTTGGGGAGTATTTTCTAAATGCTTAACTTCAGTGATCACACGGGCCACAGGTTTTCCAAGTTTTGGTGTGCCTGTATACAGTTACTACATTTAATAAAAAGCCAAAATTATGAATCTTTTGAAGGCATGAAAAATCTAAAATCAGCCTAAAATCTGAACTCTCAAACCCATTTCAAAAGAGGAGCATGCACTTGCTGCCATATCTCTTAGATTGTGCATGGAAATGATTTATTGCGCCTCATGATTTTTTCATGAAGAGGCTTGGTTGCAAGGCTGCTTGAGTAAATCTTAGAACTTTGTCTGTCTGTTTCAAGCAATGTCTATTGAAAGTTGAGCTGATAAGTATGCTGAATTCCTTGTAATTAAAGTTCTTGAGAGTATGGAGTGTTGTATGCACACCTATACAAAAGATAACCGAGGTACTATAGATCCTTTCTGTAATTGGCATTTTTCTGGCTGATGATGGCGTGGATTCCTATTTCAGATTCATGATTGATTGGTATAGGTCATGTTATATAACTCATACACGGATTCTAGTCATTTGATCGGTTAACAGGCATGCATCACTTTTTACTCATAGGCAAATATGCATTTTCATTTTGCACTCCGCACATCAATGTGCTTGATGCATCATTAGCTGCCTGTATAATGTGAAAACATCACCATCATTTGGATGAACACTGTTTTTTTGACAACCAATAAAATACTTGTTTTAAAAGTGTTTCTGTGTATTTGTCATCTCATGTAAATATTCTTACTGTTGGGAAAGCAATGTAAGATAATTGGGAAAGCAATGTAAGATAATTTACAACCTCTGGCTTAGAAGGCTCATTGACAATGTTGGAGCTACATGGCTCACTTTAAAGTTTAAATAAACCTATCTTTGTATAGATATAGGGCTAAGAAATGAAATGCATCAAGTGACAAGAATCTTTATGAGTAAAACAAGTAATAAATATATTGTAAGAATATTTACATTTGATGAATCCATTTAACTCACTCTGCTTTGCCTTGTTAAATGGTACATTTCATTTGTCATCTCATGTAAATATTCTTACTGTTACACTCATAACATTCATTATTTGTATTATAATAATGTCATTCAGCTTGATTGGCAAAACATGTTAAATAGCGAGTCCTGTCAACAGCAGTGTGTGTGGAAACATAAGTTAATCACAAAATCTTAGCATTTGATAGTAACAGTGCTCTCAAGTTAGAGCTTAAATAGCGATCTGCCTACATGCTGTATGTCACTGGTAAGCCAGTATCACATATCTTACCTGTCTAGGTTACATATTTCAGTGATGTGGTTGTCATACAGCTTCAGCTCTTTTATTTCCTGTATACAAGGAAAAAAACATATTATTCAACTTTGTAACAGATTTATATGCAAGTCTGTCTTGTGCATTTCAGCGTTGTATATTTCACTTTATCATACTACCCATATAAGAGTTCCTGGTACACTGCAGCAGGAAATCAATTTTGACAAGAAATGCATTTAGGTATTCAAACACGCCAAAGAGTTGTTCATCGCGAATCAAAAACGATGCATCCATGCGTCTGCGTATTTTTATCGCGCTGGGGTGGCTTTAGCCACCCGAGTGTGATAAAAATACGCAGACGCATCGGATGCATAGTTGTTGATTCGCGATGAACAACTCTGTGGCATGTTTGAATACCTTTCAACAACGAAAGTATTCCTGAAAACGTACAAATTAAATTATAGATAATTTCTATTTAACAAATAGACTTACTCATCTTCATAAAATTATTTAGCATGTCCAACACAAAGTGCTAATTTCTGAATGTTTGCTGCTTTGACGTTATCTATTTTTCCCAAGCACCGGGCATTTGCACTGCACGTTTTTGAAGTGCCCGACGCGCGATGATCAGTGCGCCGACTTTTGTGTACTGCGTAACGCACTCCCGTAAACGCCGTGCCTTGCGAAACGCGCTGTGGATTCATCACGATTAAACAACGGTACGCTTCTGTATAAAGAGATACAGTGAGTTGTTGAAACTGTACTCCTAAACATAATCCTGGGGTAGGTTATCACTTTGGTATATGTATATATATATATGTGCCTCCCTTTTTGGGTGGTTTTCCATTGCGATTGAGTAGTTTTCATTACAGATTAACATGTCCAATTTTCATTCATTGTGTGTATTTTAGCAAATTTGCTCAAAAAACATTTAAACTGAGTAGAATTGGATGCTTTTCTGTCAAAATTGGTATACTGTTGGGTGTGTTTTGAGTCAAAAATAAGTATGGAGATGGTCAAATCTATTAAGTTCGGCAGGTACATATACATGCCAAAATGTTTGAAGTACCCCGGAACAAAAACGTGCCTATTTCAAAATCGCAGGTCACAATACAGGTGACACAAGGTCAAAGATATAATAAAAGATCACATAGGGGTCACAAGAACACAGGTAATCTTCACTGAAAATGTTAGTTCATCCTCAGATTTCATGACAGAGTCACAGAACACATAGGGCCGTTTCAAAACCCAACTGGCAGTTTTCAGCTGGTTCTGGGCGGTTGGCTATGCCACACAGTAATTGAAAGGATCAATATTTCAAAATGGATTCATCGATAATTGAGGTATTTATTTAGTCATAACTAAGTCAGTTAGGACTAAAGGTAACAAGGCTGCAGGCAAAGGGGGCATACATGGTACTTGAGTTTTATGTTGTCCCAGTTGAACCACCCAGAACCAGCATACAACCACCAGTTGAGATTTCAAGCGACCCCTTCTGTCGCGTTTCTGTCGAGACTGTTTTTTCATGTCGACATGTCGGAATAATTTGTTGTCGATGTTGACATAAAGTTGATATCAAAAAGTTTGCTTTTGCAGGAAAAACGAAATTGTTTGTATAAGCTTAATGACACGTTGAACTTACCTATAACATATTGATGTGCTTGTTCTTTATGCGTACGACAATATGGATGATATAAAGTTGATATTTTGTAAATTTTTTGTTGTGAACCATCGTAATAACTTTAAAAACGGTTGTAAATAACGAACAACTAGTATTAAATTATTTATTAAGATGCAACACTTTGGCACTTGTTAAAGCTCAACTGCTATTAAACAGCGATAACTTGACAATTAAACATAGGTTTTTATGAAATTTTACTTGTCCAGTTTTGTAGACAAAT
Source organism: Ophiothrix spiculata (assembly GCA_000969725.1). Classification (NCBI taxonomy): domain Eukaryota; kingdom Metazoa; phylum Echinodermata; class Ophiuroidea; order Amphilepidida; family Ophiotrichidae; genus Ophiothrix; species Ophiothrix spiculata. Next base: position 42,506 of record JXSR01S031497.1, read on the forward strand.
GAAATTTCATGTTGACATGTCAACATTTGTGTCGACAAAAGGCCTGTCGACAGAAACCTTAGACCCTTTACACATATTAAAATCCTTAGGGATATTGCAGAGGTCAATATGAAATCATGAGGAGTTACAGCTCTATTAATATTAAGAAACCATTAAGAGTATGGTACACACTAACCTTATTTGAATCCAAGTTTTCTATCCTTTTGATGTGGTTGCTTGATAAATCTAAAACTCGCACATGTGTAAACTGTCAAGATAAAAAGCAATATAACGGTCATAATTAAAAGAAATTGTCATTTTTCAAATCAAAACTTGAAACAATAAGGCTTGGAAAACATTGCAATTAAATAGCCTAGTTCAAATGCATTGTGTATTTTGTAAGCTTTTGTGAATATGTTATTAACCCATTACTGATCCTGTACACTTGAGTCAATAAGTGTAGATAATCCCCATTTAAGATTTTGCAATTCATAACAATTATTTTGTGTTTACATAAGCAAAAGCAAAAGCTTCTTTGCTTTTGCTTTTTCTTGTAGAAGACAATAGCCTATCCCACACTTTGATTAACAGTTCTCTTTTGTTTAAGATTAATTTAATACTTTTTTAGTCAGTTAAATAAATTTTGCATGAAGCATTTGAAAAGGCCTAATGTGTTTCACTTGTCAAGATGCATTTCATCAAAATGCCCATTAACAATGTAGGAGTTTAAGAAACAAACATGGTGGAACTATTAGTAATTCATATTAATCAAATATAAATACAGGGAGGTATGTGACAATTACTTTGTTTTCCTTATAAATCAATGGTTGTTGTCCAGAGTGGCTGTTATGGCAGGGCTTTAAAAATGCAAACAGTGAAAAATATACTATTGCAATTTTTAAAGATTCAAATCCCAAATGTATCTCAATTATGGATCTCTTTGATTCAGCCTTTAACATGCATGCTTCTAAAGCATTTTAATTTACATAAGCTTCCTTTCTCAAATTGCTGCATTTTACATATTACATCTTTATAAATTAAGACAATATTAAAGATTAAGTACCAACTTCAACACTTTGTGATATGATTCGAATCAAAAATAGTTTGCTTACATGAACACTATGACCATTAGTATTGTCTTTTTCATTGCTGTAATGAGACAAACAACAGCTATACTTTGATCAACACCAAGTAGGAGAGCCTCTTCACATCGTGAAATGATACAGATAAGCGCGGGCGTAGCTGAACACAGCACAACTGCAGGAGATGCATCAGTATCTATGACGGGCATGTAAGTGGGATTATGTTTACTTGTGGTTAAAGAAAAACCTCATAATTCCAGCCTATTTAGTGTTGATCAAAGTATAGAGTGTATTGATGACAATCGTGGTGCTGCCAGTTACAAGCCCTTACTTTTTCTAGATTGTGTATCTTGCTGATTTTGGAAGCATGTAAGTCAATTTCATACACCTTGTTGTACTGCCTCTCTTGACTATCTTCAAGCTGTAAAACAAAATTTAAAAAAATAAATAATGGATATAAAAAATGTAAATATTTTATCCAAATTGAATAATTATATATGCTTCGGCCTAACAGGAGTTACTAAAAGCAAATACAGGGAAACAAGTTTAGCTGCTTCTTAACCAATCATATCGAAAACAAACGTGCATGAGAGATATTAAGCCTTGCAGGTCACTGATGAGAATCTGATTGGACAAGTGTTTCCTACAAGCAAACAAATTACCTTAGCAACAAGTTACATGCATGGCAGAGATAAACACCCCTAATGAGAGAACTGAGACTGATTTAAAGACAAAAATCAAATCAAATCAAATCAAAATATTGATAATTTTTATCTCCTCTCTCCTGAACTAATAATTACTTGTCTGTTAATTGTGCATTCCCTGCAACATTGCTCAATATGCAGTCTTGATATTTTAAAGTGCACTTCTTGTGTACAGACTGCGTATCAAGCGATGTTGCAGTTATAAAATCGCTGGACTCTGAATGCACCATGATTACTTGTAAACCAAACAAAATGCAAAAGCTCATCAGTTGTACTTTGTGGAGTTCTTAGTTATAGATAGATGCTTACTATTGTTCTTGGAGATATGGTCCCTGCTTTCTCCTGGTCTCTTTGTGATGCTGATCCACGATCACTAGGAACATTTATAAAGTTGATTGTATCATCCTCAACCCCATCTAGCTGCTGATCTGGACTAGAAATGTGATCATCATCAACCTGACTTTTGGGAGGAGTGTACTGCCTTGATGATGTGCCTGATCCTCTTCTGCGTTCAGGAAAAAAAAATATTGTGAAAAGGTAGATATTGAGGGATGGGATCCAAAAGGATGTAAAAAGTAACAATCGCTAGAACAAAAGGTTTCAAGACCCAATTATAGTGCTTTGAAGATGAATAATCTATTACACATGAGTATAAGATAATGAAATGCATACAGCAGCAGGCTTGCCAACATTAGAAAGTCAAAAAGCCTACTCACTTCACGAACTCGACCCAAATCGCATGGGGTCCAGGGGCCCGCC
>JXSR01S031498.1:8525-24297 GCA_000969725.1 Ophiothrix spiculata
GAAGAACCAAAATGAAATGCGTTTTTTAATTTATTTTTTTGTGATTTGTTTTTGTGTGTGACAGAATTCCTGAGTGCTATCTATTACGAAAGGTTCTTTCTTTTCAATGATATTGGGCAAATTTTATTAACTTGAATGGGTGCAATTGAGTGTCAAAATTAATTGGTAACACCATCGTAAAGATTGTTGCAATTATTTTGGAGACCGTGGGAAACACGAACATTTTGCCTCAAATTTCGAGTTGTTTTTTCACAGTTTCTGGTAAAAAATAAAAAAGCAAAAAACATTTTTCGGATTTTGAGGGAAATTAACGTGCACGATATAACTAACACGCATGGGAGCTTTTAGACAAACTATTAATTTAAGCTGGCCTTATGGGGCAATATGCTTATTTTGCCCTTGGTAGTGAAGTGTATAACTTAAGTGGGTCTGTGTTGTACTCTTGGATTAAATAAGTATTTCACAATGTTTTTTCTATTCCATTGTTACAGGCCCTTCCCTTCATGCTGATGTAGCTTCTGTGGAGACTTTCTGATCTTTGACGTTAAATGCTGCCATCCTGAGGTATTGCATGGATGGCAGTCTATTGGTTGATGATAAGTAGACAAGACTGATGTACCATTCTGCCGGACTGAAACTGAGTAGTAATCTTATTCAGTAAAGACATGGCAGAAAAGTATACATACTTTTGTTTTACAGAGTTTGTATTTGAAGATTTTGTAGTAACTTGTCTCAGACAATTCAAGGTGTTATCAATTTGGTTGATGTGTAGATCCACCTGAACATCCTACCAAAATAAACCATTTCATTTGACTCTTTATTATAGGTATAGCTCCTATAGCTGGTTAAATCTTCCTAATATATGCATGGTTTAGCCAGATTTTACACATTCAAATCAAAACCGAAGAGACGGAGGAGACAGCATTATGCATGTGTTTGTGATGACAATCTATTAATGTGGAATGATTTGGATGAGGGCCGTAAATAACAGGCATGAAAATGACTTTTCGTGAAAAAATCTGAATTTGGTAGAATTTAACCAAAAACTACTAAAATGGTTAAAGGAGCATGGTCCGATTGCCTCAACATTTTTTCAAACTTGTTGAGATTTTGGTACCAAAATGTTGCTCATATTTTTCTCATAACCCATGTGAAATTTCTCGGCTGGTTGTGTTTCATTTTGGAGATATGCATGAAAATGTGTCTAATTATGGTAACCCTAATTAATTTCACACAGTAATGTATGGGCGGCTCTGAAATACAAAATTGCTCATAAAATCAAAACGGTTAGATTGATTGAGCTGAAATTTGAAACTTAATCTTTTGAGTTGTCATCTTTCATGTCACATTAAAAACTTAATTTTGAAAAATCGGACCAAGGTTCTTTAAATCAAGCCCCAATTTATCTGAAATTGGAGCTATTTGGATGATGAAAATATCTAAATCAGATAATTATCTGAATATTCTCATGGCTGAAATAAATATAGCGTTGCTCTCTGACATTTTAACAGACAGTTGATAGTGATGCAATCTGTTCGACTACCCACCTTTTTCAATTTAACGGATGCAGAGTTTTGTTATCTAAATTGTGAATGAAATTTCAAATGTGGATTTTCTCTTTAGACAGTTTTTATCTTCCATTCTTATTCAGTGGGTGTGGCTTTTAATTAAATGAAGCAAATTGTACTTACTCTGACTCCGCCCATCTATTATGACACGATAGATGACAGGCAGCGCGTCAAGTTTGAAACATGTAAACAAAAGGGAACTACTTTTTTAGAGTGCTGCGTTTGAAGCTTGTTTTAGCAATTTACATTTTTATAAAGATAGGTTATTTAACTTATGACGTGAAATAAGTCAAAACATCAATATGACATACTCAATTTTGAGCCGATACTGTAAATATCATAATATTTATTGGGTTCTTTCGAAGGTCAACCCAGCCTAGCCTAGGCCTTCTCACTCAGTTTGATCATCATCAGCTGATGCATCTCAGAAAGCTGAAATATTAACTTTGTTGTGGTGAACATCATTATCGTAGTGTTAAATTATCTCATTACATTTTGAACTGAAATTTGTGTTATTAAATATGACTTTCAATTTTAAACCATTACTGTAAATTTCATGATTTATTGGGCTCTTTCGAGGGGATTTAAGACCGTGCGACGATCAACCCAGGCTAGCTGGGCTAAGGCTAGGCCAACTCACTCGAGTCACAAACACATTTTTACCATTTCGACGGTCCTGGAATAGTATTCTGTTGTATGTCATTTAGTACTAAATTTGTTTTGTTATATTTTGTACGGAAATTTGTGTTGTGGAAGCATGATTAACAAGCCTGAGTCTGAGTCTATGTCTATGCAATCATGAATGTACGCCGATACGGAGCGGAGCTGTGCAATTCCCATTGCAAATCCTGGAATTGGGACTCGTGAGTCATGATTATTAGTTTCATGTAAGCTTACCTTGGTCAGATATCCGATTTCTCTCAAGTTTGTACATAGGGTAAAGAAATTAAAATAGGGCCTATTCAAATCAGATTAATTTAGTGCAGATTTTGTTTTTCTTCATGTCTCATCATTTGTTAACAAATCAATGTGGTTTATTCACGGGTGATATTACGCCGCGGTGGGTGCGCGCTGGAATGTTCAAGCATATGGATTGATCGATTAAGTTTACAGGGGTGTCAGTAATAAACTGAATGATGTCACACTATTTTTATTTAATGTAAAACACACTAATTTTCTCTAAAAACAGTAAATTACCAAACAAGAATGAAAATAAAAGATAAGATTTCTTGTTTCGCCTGTTATCTATCGTCTCATCCTCTGCGGGGGCGTCTATTACTCAAAATAATGTACACACCCATCCATTATGGTACGATAGATGACAGGCAAAACAAGAAATCTTATCTTTTATTCTCTAAGTAGATGGCACCTATAGTGTGAAAGTAATCGTAGTCATCCAGGAATTTTGGTCTGCATCCACATACCATAAATGGAAAAAAGTGCAAACTTATGTTGCGTGTAGTTGATGTCAGCTGTTTGCGTATCCTTAACTGAATACCCGGAGAATGAGCACAGGGAACTATCTTTTCTACCACACTGGGATAAGGGTAAACTGTACTGATTGTATGACAGTATTTATACAATTGATGTGACTGTCAGTTTAATTTTTTTATTCAAATTTGGTACAGTTTGGTGTAAAATATACCATATTGATGATGGAGTTAAGGCTGGGGTAGACCTTCAACTAGGATAAATGGTTTTTGTACTCTAACTCTCAAACTATATGCATAGACAATATTTTGGCAAAAAATGCCAAAAATCGTCATTTTTGTCCCAAATGTTTCTGGAAAGCCTAACTAAAATTTGCATTCGTGAAATTTTGAAATTTTTTGCTTTTTGGAATTTAGAAACAAATGTCTAGGAACTGTTTTCTCAAATTTTTGATTTTTGTCTTATTTTTTGAAAAATTGCCAAATATAGGCCAAAAAATGCCATTTTGGTGGCAGCGGTGGGATTTGTTTACATTTTTTGACCTATTTCTGGCATTTTTGTCAAAAAATGGCCAAAAATGGAAAAAAAGTGAATTTTTGACCTTATTTGGCATGAAAATCAAAAAATTGGCCAAAATCCAAAAAAGTAAAAAAGACGCAACATGCGAGTGAGTGTTTAAAATTAAAATACCCATTCCTAGGTCATTTTTTCAAAAAATGTTATTTTTAGCTTGGTTGGAAACCCAAATGGCCGAAAAATGTGTTTTTCGTGATTTTCTCAAAAAATGTGATTTTTGGTCAAAAATCAACATCACCATCATGTTCCTTGTAAAAATTCCTTTCTGGAAATGTATACTTTTATTAACTTTAAGCTCTTTGTTCAAAAGTTATGGTACAAAATAAATTTGCAAAAATCCAATAATGAGTGATGTGCTTTCCCCCCTTAAGGGGGAAAGCACCTTACCCAATTTTATGTTTTTGCAAGTTTATTTTGTACCATAACTTTTTAACAAAGTGCTTAAAGTTAAAAAAAAGTATACATTACCAGAAAGGAATTTTTACAAGGAACATGATGGTGATGTTGATTTTTGACCAAAAATCAGTTTTTGAGAAAATCACAAAAAACATGTTTTATGGCCATGTGGGCTTCCAAACAAGCTAAAAATAACAATTTAAAAAAAAATGACTTTGGAATGGGAATTTTTTTAATTTAAAACACCCACTCGGATATTGCGTCATTTTTATTTTTTAGGATTTTGGCCAACTTTTGGAGTTTCATGCCAAATAAAGTCAAAAATTCAGATTCGGTGGTTAATTAAGAGCTTTGCAAACGTCAAACACATTATTGTCACAAATTTAGAAAATGTACATTCAGAATGAAAACAATTATACCTGATGGTAAAAATGTACACATGAGACAAAGGATATCTAGCCCATTGATCTCTAGACACATTAAATGGCGATGCTTATGCATCAATCCGTCTTGGAAATGTCTGAATCTTGTAGGCTACTGGATAGAGCAGTGTTGCTGTGGACGTGGCTTCAATCAGCCGCATTAATGTCTTTTGACCCCAAACACATTGTTGCTTTTGATGCACACATAGTTTTCATCAGTGTTTCCGCTAAGGCCGTATGGCGCGCCATTGGCGCAGGAGTGGTGAAAATTGGCGCAACAAGTTTCTGAAAATGCGCGAGAAAGATATTTTTCTAGCTTTATTGAGCCAATTTTCAGCCACAGCTTATGATTTTGGCGCAAGCATCTCTTAAACTTTGTCGAACTTGCTCGAATTGGTGCAAGCTCAAAAACCTTAGCGGAAACACTGGTTTTTATTATTATCTTCTTCAATGTCATACAAAATAGGATGATAATCCTTTTATAAATCTCTGTGGGACATCCCATTTCAGAAAACAGGGCCCAAAAAATAAAGCAATATCAATAGCATCATTAGTGTTGATATTGATCGTGTTCTTGTTTCACCTCCTAGACTTGACACAAGTTGCATGATCAGTATTATTTGTATTTCCTAGGCCCTTAAAAAACAATCGGACTGATGAATAAAAAAATTTCACCTTGTCAATAAACTGCTGGGCATTTTCACGGTAACGGAAGGACAATCACAGAATTTTTCTGTTTTTCAAACACATACATTGCCAAAATTGAATTGGATAAAAAAAAAAACTAATTCCATATTTAGTTGAGTATACCTGAAAGCATTAATGTTCAACAGGAATTTTTTCATAAAAATGACTCTGTCGCAAAATATGCATATTAATGAGGTCGGTCACGGAAGGACAGCAAAACGGACATGTTTTTTCACCTTGAGTACATGTTTGAAAATTGTTATGAAAGTTATGAAGAAATGTTATTTCAAAGTTACTGGATGCATTGCTTGGTGTTTCAGCAATAGTTTGCCACATTCCACATCAAAATATTCCCTACGGTTATGTTGTAACAATGCGAAATGCGAAGGGATCATGGTCACGGAAGGACGGTAACGGAAGGACAATTTGTCCGCTGATTTTTGGGTGCACTGAACCGTAAAGCCTGGTCAGGATTAACAAAAAATACAACCTCATGTGTAAATTTGATCCTTATTTAAGCCATTTAGAACAATAACACCCAAGTAAACAACCAAGAATGGGTTGAAAAAAATAAATAAAAATTACTACTTTTCATTATGAAAATCAAGAAATTTGACCAAAAATTAGTTTTTTTGAAGAAATTTCATAGACATCTTTGTTCAGTCTTTTCAAATCTAGGTTCATTTTAAAGGGCTTTAAAATAGCTTTCTTTTGATACCAAATATATGGTGGTATCATTTTTCATTGAATAGTTGCATCCTTTTTTCAACATTTTTCTCATGTCCACTTTTTTGTGAAAATGCCCTGCTATAAAATTGTTAAAACAACTGAATCCAGCCAGTACGATAGATCCGGCATCATTCAGCCACATGTAGTTTCATAATTTCTTTTGACCCAAACACATCACTGCTTTACATGTACATGGAGTAAGTCTTCATTAATATCTTCCTGGAAATAATGTCCAAAATCTTACAATTGTTAAAGTCATTCTTTTGTTGCAATTTTTTTGAGGCAAAATTCATGGAATCACAAAAAAACCAAGATGGTTCGCGAACCAATAGTCTCGCCTGCGTATCAACCACCTACTTAATCACCATTCAGTTGTGGGGTGGAGTAGGCTAGGGTAGGAGTGACGTTGGGTCAAGTACTTTCTATGGTATAAGTTTAATCCATGTGGGGTCAGGTGTTCATGAGGTATGACCTTGACCTCAACATGACCTCGGATGACCTCATGTCAACTTTTTGAACAATTTTAAAAATTTGACCTTGAATGACCTTCACCGCACCCCCCAAAAATTTGACCTGAGATGACCTTTTGACCTTGACTTTGGGTCAAGTACTTTCTATGGTCTAAGTTTAATCCATGTGGGGTCAGGGGTTAATGAGTTATGAGTTTGACCTCAAAATGACCTCGGATGACCTCAGGTCAACTTTTTGAACAATTTTAAAAATTTGACCTTGAATGACCTTCACCGCACCCCCCAAAAGTGTCACAGCGCGATTTCATCCCGAGACCCTTCACGTCACTAAGTTTCGTCATAGTGCGCCTTGAGGTTCTTGAGTTATGTCAAAACTTTAACCAAATTGACACACACATACAGACACAGACACATACTACGTACAGACAGAGTGACGGCTAAGTCTCTTCTGAACTATAGTTCAGGCGTATAGTTCAGGCGAGACAAAAAAAGGATTATCTTCAGATTTCATGGATCTTTTGGAATGAGTTATGCATATATTAAGTTTTAAAAATATTTTGGGTTAAGGAAGGTATATGCGGCTGCATGAAGCCACATCTGCCATTACTTACCAAATCCCCTGCTAGATTAAGCTGGACTGTCAATAATTGGCAGTTTATAAATAAGCAAAGCAAGGTACTTAATTCTTTCCGCTGGCGAAAAAAAGTGCTGTGAAAACAGTGTTTCTAGTTTGAAAACTTTAATATGTATTAAATTATCTTCAGTAGCTTTGTTTGATCTTTTATCTGGTTAATCCATCCGAGGTACAAACTTAGGATTTAGGAAACACAGGATAGTCACACCACCATCAAAGAATGATATATTGCAAATTAATTCTCTTTCAATTTGTGTGTAAATTTTCGCACTTTTTTGGATTTTACTATACTTGTAAGCTTTATTTAGATCATTTCCATAAGTTTTTAATTCTAGGTGGAATCTAGGCTAGTCCCTTTAACTTGGGTACTGTCATGTTCAAACTATTTGACGTTAATGGTTATGATATAAACATTGAAAAATAAGTCAATTTATAAAGATGTCTTTTCTTCCAAATTTTAATCAATTCATCATCATCATAATCATCATCATCACTACAAAGCACACAAACCATAATTCCGAAGTGTTGACATGTCAAGAATATTCAATTTAGCAATAAAGCCAGATTGAACATTCTCGACTTCTATGCATAAAATATCCCATTGTACATTATTCCATTAGTAAGTCAGCTTACATATTTTGGTTTTGGAATGCAGGAGTGTTATACAAACCTTCCAAATTATTGTAGTGATTGTTGCAATGACAAAGTTTGCAATGTTGCAATAACATTGACATACTTTAAAAGTAGAAAATTCTGTGAGGTTTTTATTTTTGTGAATTTTGTAAACTAATCCTTAAACATGAGCCAAAATTCACAAAAATATCTTCTCGTGAAAATATTAACTTTTACGGTAGTCTTGCAATTTTTGCAAAGATATCAGCATATTCTTGCAATGTTGCAAAGATATCAACATAATTCTAAACAAGAAAAGAAGATAAATAGGACACTTTGTCAGTTTTTCAAAGACTTTTTATTCAAACTAAACACAATCAGTGTTAGTGTCCCCAGTCACAGATAACTTGAATTGCTTCATGTTGAAATGGGGTATTTCTGCGCGATCGACCATATTAACCCTTTGAACCCTGGCCAATCCACTTGTATCTGTACCACTGACCCGGGCCAACCCAAAAGTTTACAATCACAATTTAACCCTTAAATATACTTTGATTTTCATTTTACAATATTCTGAATTGCTCCACTAACCAGCATTCAAAAGAGAATACTATTTATGTCAACCAATATATCCGACATTGACATCTTGGTCTATGGGCGAAGCCACATTTGTTGAAAATGGTGCTCAAATTTACAAAAATATGAGGAATGTTTCACTTCTGTCGACTAAATAAAGCTAAATGACCCATCATCCATTGGTAAACCGGCACATCGGGTATACGGTATATCGTTGGGTGCGCAGATCACATTGTGCGCCCAGCATAGTAATTTGTTGGATCGCGCAGAAATTCCCATTATGGGACATATATTTCGAAAGTGGTCTATTGAAAAATATAAAAGGGGGATCCAATACTGCTGGCATATTGCTGTCACACATGGAGCCAAGCTACTGTACTTTATTTGGAAACAAGTCAACATTATAGTCAAACAACATGTATATCTTGAATTGATGCTTAAACAGCATGTGGATTTGGTATTTTATTTCACATACAAACCTTGTGCATATTTCTAGCTGCATCCATTTTGCCAGCACTATATCAGCAAATTATATTACTCAGGGTTTTGAGCAGTCAATATAGCTCAATTAATAAAGCATTTGCTAAAAGAGATAAAGGTCTTGATTTTGAACCCCGGTAGTGGAAGATGGGTATGCTTGAAATTCCCTTTGACACGGAACTATTTGTAAATTGTTTTGTAGAATAAACTCTGGTAGCTGAAAGAGTTAAAAGCATATTGTAGTCAACTACAATATGCTTTTAACTCTTTCACTCCGGCAAGCCACTCACAGCAGCTCGCAAAAGTGTGCACAATTGGCCAGAATTTCTACTAAAAAACCTACAAGCCCGAATTGTTCGAAAGTTCGCCAACAAGCAGTTGAAATGAAGAGCTATCTAGCGCTATCATTTTTATTAGCAAAGAGACCAACCCTGGCGCTATACAATTATCGTATGCTATCATATAAAGCAAGGTGTCTGTGAGCTGCTCAGAGCGGCTTTCCGTTAAAATAGGACGGATAGTGAAATTTTATTTCACGAGTGATAGAGTTAAATGCGGGACAACAATGGTCTAGCATCCCTAGAAGTTGTGGTAGGATCTTAAATATGTTCATTCATCTCGAGCCAGTCATAAATGCGGTAAACTTTATTTTACACTACAAGTGAAATACATGCAAAGGTTGTGATTCTGCAAATTCACAATCATCATGCTTGCTTCAGAACACCTGCTTCATTTCAAGAATATGATCTAGATTATGAAAAATATCTATTCGGAGGACTAAGGGGCTGCATTTATGGCTGCTTTGAGATGAATGATCACATACGTGACCCGTCAAATCGAAAGGTAGGGGCCATGGAAGCTGAGCATATTCAAAAATCACGTCCAAGGTCGGATTTCTAATTTCATCAGAAATGTTACCTTTGAAGTGTAATCTATCAAATTAATCAGGTTTCAGCATACAAAACATAAGATAAATGTTTCAAAAACCGAGATGAAAATCTTTTCTCCATTCAAGTTTTACCGGTACAGAAACTTTTAACTCAATTTTCTCAGAACTATAGATTTCTGAATCAGCCTGATGCCTGTTACCAATTCGGATGTTACTTTGCAATCGAACATCCAATAACCAAAAGCAAGGTGTCATTTTAGAGCTTAAAATGTAATCTTTCAGATGAGGCAAAAAAAAAAATCAATTTTTATTTTGGGACCCTGAAGGTAACTTTCAATATGATGGGTCACATATGATGTACAAAGTGGAATTGGACCCAGTAATCTGCAACCACTTGTACATTGTGCCTCTCATATAAGGACTTACTCAATTCATTAGGCATAGTGCATATTACCCTTATGAATATTACTGAATGTATATCAGCATTTCATCACACACTGAAATCTAAAATATTACCCATTCTCAAAACAGATTAAAACTTTCCCATCCCATGGAATGTTACAGAATATCCTATCACCACTGCAACATATCAATAAGATTCTTCTGATTTATCAATATGTGGGCTGCCGCGGCAAAAACAAATAGCATATCTGATGTATAATACTAGTTGTATACATCAGATATGCTACAAGGAAACCCTGGTCACATAACCATGCAGTGAGGTTACGATGTGTTTACAGCATCATACCGGGTAGAATTCAGTGATCACCGACCGGTGAACGACCAGCGTCCTGACAGTTCCCGGTCAGTGTCCGTAAGCTGCAGAGACGCCGAAAGCATGCAGCAAGAATTTAATTCTGAGTTAAAACCTCGCGGCTTGTATGGTTATGGTCTAATAACGACCGGTGATTGACCGGGCATCGCAAGAGCTCGCAAGCATTCACCGATATCATACCGTTGTTGCGGCTTCCTTCGGATTACCAGACACCGGTTGGCGACCGATGGTTATGTGACCAGGGTGTGAGCAACATGTACAAGCCAACAAGTGTATCCTTAGCCCACATATGATCAATCTACAGGTACATATGTTTTTGAGGAAAACTTATCACAAAATACATAATAATTTGATAAATCTCTATCTATATTTTCATGTCTATTTTATTGTCCATGGGACACATAGCTATCCTTATGAGGTGTCTTCTTCCTTTTTGTAATAAATGCTGAAAAGTTTAGCGACCTCGCCGAAATCTTCATATTCTTTGCCGTCCTTGATTATCTGAAAGAAGATAAGGAGAATAAATATTTCAATAATTAACAAACATTTCTTAAGTATGAACCTGGCCATCACCTACATAGGGCAATTTTGAAGTATGATTCACAAACCTTTAGCCAAATCTTCAAGTAAACAATGACGGGTATCCACCTCAAACCAGGGCCCTCTCTTACCCTAATCCCAATTTCACTATGTCAAGCCAGTGAGCACGCGCTGCCATGGCAGTGATTTCGTGATCATCACTATAACTCCGGTCTATGACGTATTTGGACGTGGGCAATTTTCTTCACTTTGCAGATTGAGATATTTTGTTTTGAACTATTTTGGTTAGTTGACCCATATGTAGGCTTCCATAACCCTAACCCCCAAAGCCAATTCTCACTATTCACAATGTCAAGCCACTGAGCATGCGTTGCCATGGTAGCGATTTTGTGATGATCACGAACTCCCGGCTATGACATATTTCTTCACTTTGCAGATTGTGATATTTGATGTTTTGTACGGTTAGGGTTATCACAATGTGGTAATGAATAAATGATAAGTATATTTTTTTAATTTTACCTTCCTAGCAATAGGCATCCTGTTGAATATATTCCATGTGACTACACCGACAATCTGTTTCCCTTTGAGGTAGAATACTACGCCTTTACCATAATCTTCACCGGAAGATGGTGAAGTTAGTTGGCTTGATGCTGCTGCTGAGGATTTCTGGGATAAATAAAAGAATGAAGTTGTTGGTTATTGCTGAAACATAAAGCCAAAAAAAAAATTTGTTATGTTGCCCTCAGCGACCGACCCTATTCAAAAATTAAAAAAAAAATATTAGGGTCGGGAAAGCACCCAATTTTGCTCAGATTGGGTGTTTTTTGTGAAAATATTTTGAAAATAGTGGAAAATGCACCCAAATTTGGTACTTTAGGTGCTTTAAAAAAAAATTAAAAAAATATATTTTCCGACCGACCGACTCAATTTTTCAGAAATCCCACTTGAGGGCAACACAACAATTAATTTTTTTTGGCCTAACTATGGGGGAGGGGTACTTAGAGGATGGTAACGGGATGTTCTAGTCTCCTGTTTTACATCATGTCTGGTGTTCTCTTGGGTCCCATTTAAAGTTTAGCCTTTTGTTCCCAACCTCTTTATTTTTAAAGTTTTATTTTCGAAATCCCCATTTCTAACATTTTTTGTTCACCAAATAGAATTGGAAAAGACCTTAATGGCACCACATGACAAAATAGCTCCACATTGACTTACTGTACAAAATGGCTTCCCAAACACACTTGGTAACTCATTAATAAAGCATTTTGATTTTTGATTATGATCTCTTTTAACCAATAATAATAGAAAATATACACCATCAAGGCAACATTTTCAAGATACCGTGCATTGAATGGTAATACCGCCCCCATCACTTAAAGCCACATTTTTTGTTTTTCCAGAATCTCATGCATTTTTGGGAAAAGCCTTAAAAAGTTCACCAAAGTACTCGGGAGAACAACTTTACATAATCCTAACCCCATGATTAGAACAAAATATGCACCACACATATTGCCCTTCTACACTTTTTGAGCTCCTTATTTAGGGGAGGGCAGTCAATTTTGCTGATTTTAGAAATGCCGGATAGTGACGCCAGTTTATTTAGTGCAGTGGACCCTTATGTCAGCCTGATTTGAGTATATGTGATGGCTCACCCCGAAAGGGGGGCTATGCTGATGATATTAATTTGATTTTATCATTTCATCTGTTACAGCATTTTGTAAGCTTTTATATGACACCTTACTTGTTGAAATTTATCAAGGCAATCAAATTTTACAACAGAAAATCTGCTGAAAATTCTTATTATTTTCTTTATTTTCTGCTGCCTAATTTCGACAGTTTCTCGAAAAGTGTTCTGTCTCAAAGTCCCCCTTTTCGGGGTGGGTCATTACATATGTGTTGGTGTAAAAGTTCAGAAATCAGATTTCGATGAAACTTGGTAAGGGGAATGGTATGTATGTTCTTCAGATATGAGAAGAATTTCGTCGAAATATATACTAATAAAGCACATCATTTGCATAATTAATCGATGTCATCTGATCCCTCCAAACATCTGGCATATACTTTTGGTTGACACTTTTTCAATTTATTCTAATTCAAAATTAATAGGTCCTAATTTTGAACCAGGAGATTTAGGAATGATGGATTGACTCTCATAAGGAGAAATAAATTAAGTTACCTTGAAGTGAAGACTTTTAAGACCATGCACTACAGATTTTTCACAATGATTTTTCATTTGGAAAAATGTTAAACATTTTCTGCAGTCTGCTTAGAATTTTTTAATGTTCTAAGAGAAAAGATATAGACATTTGAAATGTTGAGGTTTGTATACTTTTGTACACAAGACTTTCTAAAAATGGCTCTCCTGCCATATTTTGACAAAACTCTTCTCAGATCTGAAAAAACATATATACCCTTCCCACGCACTTAAATCTAATTTCTAATCTTGCATTAGAATACATTGAAAAAGTGTTAACCACAGACCCCCATGGACAGACCCACACCCTAACACCCATATCTACATGAGGTCTTTTCCGATTCTATTGGACAACCTAAAAATGAAATAGTCGAGTGCCCCCACTCCATAGGGGAGCATAAAACGTTGGGTGGTCAACATGGGATGCCTGATTTTGGTGGACTAGGCATATGTGTTGTTTTCTTCATACAATACATAGATGTTGACTAAACAATAATAATATTAAACACAATCGTCATGTGAGTGCAAGAAAGTGGTACCTGCAATGGCTGCCTTAAGTTATTTTCTATTAAGCACCTAGTCACTAGATTGTGAAAAATCCCCCAAAATTTTCCTGTAATATGTCAGTGGTTCTTGAAATGGTTCAGGTGACACCGTCACCTGAAGAACCATTTCAAGAACCACTGACCCAAGACTGGAGATTATTAAGTATGCAATAAAATTTTATGACAAATGGCAGCTATTGCAGATACGACTTTCTTGCACTCACATGACGAAATTTGAACATCTAACTACCAAACATCACTAGGAGATTGAATTTGGTCGCATATGGCCAATTTGGTTTTATACGGCCACAAATAATTTCACATGGATTCACTGAATCCAAAATGGTTTCTGCTAGCTGCTTGCCTATTCAGTTGACATAAATCAGTAAGCATCTTTGCAAATGATTTGAATAAAATGTTAAAATTTTCATTTGAAATTACTTTTTATCCTTTGAATCAAAATAAACAACAAAGATTCTTGCTGGTATATATTCACTGAATACGATAAGCATCTAGCAGAGACTATTTTGGATTCAGTAAATCCATGTGAAATTGTTTGTGGCCGTATGAAATCAAAATGGCCATATCCGACCAAATTCAATCTCCTAGTGCATAAAACCAGACATGCTGCAATATTGGCTAATGAAGTCTAAAAGTGACTCACCTCGCTAGCTTCCGACCTGAGGCCTTCCCCTGTAGCCTCCGCTGCAGCCTTGGGTGTATCTTGGTCTGTAGCCAAGGCAAATACTCCTACAGTTGGAAGAGAAGAGTCTACTACACCCATGGCTTCATATCCAACATTTGGACCTAGATCACTCCTGAAATATTAAAATATAATGGGTTTTACTCTCTGCTTAAATATGTGATGAATCAATCAAAATAAGTGAGAAGATTGTCACATTTTTACCTTCTCCCTAAAATATGTATAGGATATATGGGCATTTTCACGGTAACGGAAGGACATTCACAGGATTTTTCTGTATTTTAAACACATACATTGCCAAAATTGAATTTGATAAAATAAAACTAATTCCATATTTAGTTGAGTATACCTGAAAACATTCATATTCAACAAGAATTTTTTCATAAAAATTCCTCTGTCGCAAAATATGCATACTAATGAGGTCGGTCACGGAAGGACAGCCAAACGGACATGGTTTTTCACCTCGAGTACATTTTTAAATTTTTTTATAAAATTTATGAAGAAATTGTATTTCAAAGTTACTGAATGCATTGCTTGGAGTCTCTGCAATAGTTTGCCACATTCCACTTCAAAATATCCCCTACAGTTATGTTTTAACAATGTGAAATGCGAAGGGATCGTGGTCACGGAAGGACGGTCACGGAAGGACAATTTGTCCGCTGATTTTTGGGTGCTCTGAACCGTAAAGCCTGGTCAGGATTAACAAAAAATACAACCTCATGTGTAAATTTGATCTTTATTTAAGCCATTTAGGGCAATAACACCCAAGTAAACAACCAAGAATGGGTTGAAAAAATCTGATAAAAATGACTACTTTTCATTATGAAAATGAAGAAATTTGACCAAAAATTAGGTTTTTCACAGAAATTTCATAGACAATTTTGTTCAGTCTCTTCAAAATTAGGTTCATTTTAAAGAGCTTCAAAATAGCTTTCGTGTGATACCAATTATATGGTGGTAGCAATTTTCATTGAAAAGTTACATCCTTTTTTCAATATTTTTCTCATGTCCACTTTTTCGTGAAAATGGCCATATTCAATATTTTTGTTGTTGTTGCTGCTTCCCTGCTTGACAAAGAAGGATGCCCATCTGGCAATCAAACCCAGACCTTTGCATTTTGAGTCTAATTCTGTATCACTTGGCCACAGCAGCTTCTGCCCTACAAAGTAAAAACACAGTATGTGCATTCATAAAGCATGGCAGATACTTCCATTAAACATGCAATTTCACTTCAATCCACTCCCATGCTAGAAGGTTGTAGGTACACATGTTTGATGCAGTAGATACTGCCTTAAGTTATGGAAGGGAATTGGTCGTATGCTTATTTCTGCGGGAGTTCTCCGAGGGAAAAGGAAGTAGCTTGCAATTATTCTGTAATGCACATACCAGTACTGGCACATACTGCATTTTACTTTGTTAAGGCAGAGATAGAAAGTTGCATTGTAAGTCAGGTCCCAATGCTATGCAACAACAGCTAAAAAAGCAATAGATTGTATATAATAGTAGGCCAAGAAAAAAAAATTCTTGTGTTGCCCTCAAGTGGAATTT
>JXSR01S031502.1:61620-73152 GCA_000969725.1 Ophiothrix spiculata
TATTATCAAGAATTATATTAATATTAGATTGATTATTTGTCACCATTTTCATGAAATAATGGTTTCTTTCTTCTTTCTTTTTTCATTTACCTTTTATTTTCCTTCTCTTTCTTTCTTTTTCTCTTTTCCTTTCCCTTTCCCTTTTCCCTCTTCTTTCCCATTTCCTTCTTCCCCATTTATCTTCTTCTTCCCTTTCTTCCCTTCCCATTGTTTTGCTCTCCTTCCCGATTAAGTTGCGTGCGCCTGCCCCCCCCCCACCCCATCCCCACCCCCCATTGGTTACGCCCCTGCTTTCATGGGTTATTCGAAAGTTACAGGAAATGACCAAAATTCTCCCGGCGCTTAGGCCCTAAGTTTTGGCGTCTCAATTTCAAGTTCACAGGGAAAACAGCTTAGGTGGACGTGGGTTAAGTTGCACAAAAAAGCACAGTTTGTGAAAATTTGACGAATGCGGACCGCCAGCGATCATTTGCAGGTGATTATATGATTTCAACCTTTGCGGCGGTATACGACATCTTAAAAACCTTGATAAAAATGTCATACCGCTATAGGGAACAATTTCACGTTCGCCACAACCATATTTTTGTAAATTGACGAGGACCGCCAGCGATCATTTGCAGGTGATTATATGATTTCAACCTTTGCGGCGGTATACGACATCTTAAAAACCTTGATAAAAATGTCATACCGCTATAGGGAACAATTTCACGTTCGCCACAACCATATTTTTGTAAATTGACGAGCATTGAAGGATCATTTTATGTTTTACTTCAAAGCATTCTCTTGGCGCAGTCAAGCGTGACCAAGACATTTAATCACTTGCTTAGCACAGTATTACACATGTACTGTCAGATAAACATCATTTGACCGCTCAACTTGAGTAGTCATATTAAAAACTTCTAGCCTGAAAGGAGCAATAAATATTTCAACGCTGCTCCATATTATACACTACACAAGTTTTGTTTACACAGACATGCTTGCATGAGCGCAGCTATATCTGTACACAAAATTTCGTTCCAGCTGATTGTTTTCCGACTTCGATATCCGAGAAGACAGCAAAAATGCGGGCAGTTTTTCACAACCAATCAGGACATATTTTATATCATTAAAAAGCTAGCCTTTTGAATATTCATGATCCACCCGAAGGCTATCGAAAAAGGGCAGACAGGCTAATTGGCGGTTACATTTATAGCAACAAGTCCCTTCCAAATGGCTGAAAATGACCATTTTGCCATTGAAAAACATCTGAGGATATTTTAGGTCAACACGCGGGCACTTCTTAATAAGAAAAATGTTTGAAGTAAGATTTTTATGATAAAGTATACTTTAAAGATGACAATAGTAGGTATTAACTTTTTATCAAAATAAACTCATAGTGACAGAAAATAGAACAGCGACTGCCAAATTAACAGCTGTCTCGCCGTGCTTAAGAGGCGTGTAAACTTTACATTGAGCAGATGCACGGGACTTTTCCCATATGAAAGTGACCTTGACCTAGGCAAAATCACGTTTTTAACCCATTTGTGTTGTCGCTTCCTATACCGGTGTAATGAGACATGAGTGTCCTCATAACCAGGAGTCCGGGTCTAATTGAACTACACGGAAAAAGTCGCAATCGATGATTTATTGATCGCACATATACAAGTACGTTCTACACAATTTAATAGTACACTCTTAAAAGGAAAGGATCAAATTGATCCCATAAAGTATCAAATATGAGCTTACCCTTTTTGGGATCAATTTTGATCCAAAATTCTCCTCAAATTTGATCCTTTTCGGATCAAATACACTCCTTTTTGATCCAAAAAGGATCAAATTTGAGGAGAATTTGGATCAAAATTGATCCCAAAAAGGGTAAGCTCATATTTGATACTTTATGGGATCAAATTTGATCCTTTCTTTTTAAGAGTGTAGCTAGGACATTTAAGTCACACGGACGCTGTATTTCATTACACCGGTACATGAGAAACATTGATCACATTTGTAGCTCCAATCTCAGGCTAAACTAGATTACCAAATCTGACCAAAAGCAAACATATGTATCCATATATTTTCCTCATAAATCGACTTTTCCATAAAACAGGCAAACATATTTGTATCCCAACTATATGGCCAACAGCGTATATTAATATTATTAGCTACTATTTCCATTTAGTCTTGATAACCCTGATTTGACTTTCAATGTAGGCATTAATCTTAAATCATTGCCAAAATGTGCGCCATTTTGGCACAAATTTTTGGACATTTTGAAAAACTAACCCAAGAAAAAAGGGTAGGGGTTTTCTCAGATGCAAATTCTCCATTGATTTTCTTTAAAATTTAATTTTGGTAGATTTATTTGTGCTGATAACGAATCTAAAATAAAAGATATAGGTCACCTTGCACGTTTTTGAGATACAGACATTTCAAAAAGTACATACACCGATTTACCACACAAAGTACATGGAAAGCTCAAAAAAAGTCGATCATCATCAATAGATATCGATATAATCGATTCGATTGCTCACGCATAAAATACCAATTATATTCTAAGCATGACACCCTAGACACATAAGCCGCAACTCCGTAACGACGCTATGACATCGGTATGACACCGGTGAATGCTTGCGATGCCCGGTCGGAGACCGGTCAGACGCCGGTGGTTATGGCACCATAACTGAAGATATCGTATTCAAACCGCAAGGTTTTAACTTGAAATTAAAACCTTGCGGCATGCTTCCGGTTTCCCTACGGCTCACGGACACTGTCCGGACACCGGCCGGTGTCCAATCACCGTCTGCTGAATTGACGCCGTAAACACATCGTAACCTCGCTGCAAAGTTATGTGACGAGTACAAGCAGTTATTTTGACTAGATGTTCCTCCGTGTTGAAAAACCAGTAAAACAAACTTGCTACCCACGCAGATTAAATTGTCGAGTTTGAAGACTGGAAGTTTATACTTGTCGCTGTCGGTGTTTTGGTATGCTAACAACATTAGATTGTAATGAAGCAATGTTTTTTTTTTCAAATCAAACAAAACTATTGACAGCCTGGAATCACATATTGCTTATATTGCTTAATCCTGGAAAATCTAAAACACACTAAATGAGGCAATGGGTTATTGGGTACCAAATCGCCTTATTTGGTGTTCTTACGGATGGAAAAGGGAATGTTCATAAAATAGCAGGATAGTTTGGATTTGTCTTTAAGATGTAATTAATCTGAAAAGCTATTAAATGGTCGAATTACGCTATAAAATAGTTTATCAAAGTGGTTGTTTTCCCAGATAGCAAAGTTAGTTGGTCCAACGTAGGGCCAACACTGGCCAAACGAGTGGGCCAACTAACTTTGCTATCTGGGGTATATAGCATACCGGGTTGTGCGAGAACTGTTGTCTGTATAGGCCGTAGCTCTCCACCGCAAGAATGTCAAGATTTTATAACAATATTAGCTAAAATTAGCAAAACTTGCCGAAAAAGTTTAGTGCGCTATGTGTGCATTACAAAACATCTCGTCATTTTCCCTTAGACCATGTCACTTGGTTGATTTGTGTTCTGATTTAGAGATATTTGTAAAACTCATGGTAACCATAATTTACTTTGCACATTAATATGATATATTATGTACAGGAAGCTCTGATATACAAAATTAACCATAAAATCAAAATGATTTGATTGATTTAACTGAAATTTTGAACAAACCTTTTTAGTGCATATTTCCCATATGACACTGATTTTATTTTATTTTTTGAAAAATCGGACCATGATTCTTTCATGTATTATAATAGGCCTTTTTAGGGGAGATGCATAAACTAATCGGCAATGTGGTTCAGATATCTGTACTGGTCGGAACAGTCTATAGACATTCCTAAAATTAACATGTACTCCCGCCGTTGATAGGGTAAATCCACAGAATCGGACGGAGAATCGGAACGAGGTCAAGTATGATATTACCCTACTTGCTCTCGTTCTGAGTTCCGATTCTGTGGATTTATTCCATCAACGGCGGGAGTATGTCAATTATAAGAATGGTCTATTTCTCCACTAATCTTACACATGACATATCGGTAATAACTTTCCACACATTTGGTTGTGTGCCTGTACTATATATGATTTTAAAGCATTAAATTGAGACTGTTCTAGCCAGATGCCTTAAATGTGACTTTGCCGTCTAGTTCAGATAACGGCAAGATGTTGCCGATTAGTTTACGTGTCTCCCCCTATGTTATCCAACGTTTCTTGCAATATTCTTCACCTTTACACCTGTCTCGAAGGTAAATATTCATTTTGCTATGTAGATGATATCTTTATTTTCATCCGATTGACGTCTTCAAACATGTCGAACTCTTTTTTAATTTACTTTCAGTCATGACATTATTGTTTAAGTTTATGCATACGTCATATTGTAATTTCAAGACCATGAGTTTGTTTTAAAATAGTCCTTTTTATGTCAGCATTACCCAAGAAGATATCCTGAGAACGTGGTATAGTGGTAGTACGGATCACCATACACCGATTGCTGATCGTATCCCATGAATATTACACCGACTTGATCTCCCGTTGCAAGTTGTACAACTGCCGTATTACTCATTGTATCATACAAACCAGCCCCGTCATAAGATCTGAAAACTGTGGCCAAAATGTCTTCATTTCTTACTAAAACGACAATGGGATAGTCCTGCGTGATCACGGTGAAAGACAACACATACATTCCTGGAGTAGGACAGGTGAATATTCCGGAAGATACGTCAAAGTTGTTGCCTTCATTAGTTGTGACTTTGTCAAACATTAAGATATCGCTGGCATTACCGACTTGTTGCACGGTTTTGTACACTGTGAATGACGGGTTTCCGGTCTGTTGTGTGCTGATTGCGGGTTTGGCGGGAAATTTAATGTTTGGTTTTACACGTGGTCCTTCAGGACCAGGTATTTTTAGCAGGCGTTGATCATTTGTGGTTTTTATTCCAACTGTAGACTTTGCATGAGACTCCTCAATGACGGCATTTGTGATTATCTTCTGCGTCAAGGCACCCCATGCCAGATGAACAGAGAACAAGACTACGCACAGGAAAACTAGTATTTTATCTGTAGAAAATAAAATGAAATAGTGTTATCGAGCGATGAAGCATTTTGGGAATAACGAAGAAATGAGCTAAATAAATAAATCCGAGCGCAAAATGTCCAATATTGATACATTACTTAGACCATTCCTATACATTATATGCAATCATTTTCCCCCGGTCATTTGCATATGTCCGTCGCTTTTTGAGTATCGTTACGTGATACATTCGTGATCGTGACACGTAATGTAAGGTATAGAATCAATCACGATATATTATGTAACACAATAAGCAATGATAAGTAGTCAGCATTACACTTGTTAGTGTTCTGCTGTTAATGCATTGATATGTTTTAACATGAAAAAAAAACCAGACTATATTACATATCACTTCTACGATGATCTTATAAATATAGGTCTAATGATACCATACAGCTCGTATTAGTAGCCTATGGTGTGATGCTCTCTTCTACATATCGTAGACTACTTCCAAGCAAATAAGTAATGTAATATTTAAAATACGCCTACTTTAATAGCCCCTGTAGGACCTATTGCTAACTTACCCATCATGTTACGGCAATAAAACGTTGATCCAGCTGACACAAATTGCAAGAATACAGTGAATGCTTAGAGGCAGAATGTTTATTATATATTATAACCTCTTTGATCTCGTGATATCTGATTCATAACATTGATTTCCTTGGAAATAGTGGTAAACCACTCTTCCCGAAGACCTCTGTACTCCCGTTCTATTATAAATTTCAAAGCGTGTCTCAAGAATTATGGGGAGACAACCTGTTAAAGCTCTCTAGTGTTCAAACATAGTGCTACACCACTGTAAAGGACATACAGCTTTCAAAATAGGTGGTATTCTGTACAATTTGCTCGATCTCAGTACCTAGATGATTAATGAATAGCAGAAGGGTAAAATCGCATAATGTAACTTTTTCATAGAAATATTGAAACTCTTATCCAACTTTTACGTAAGTTTTGCAATCAGATTTGCAATGCATCATGGGAGCAATACAGGTCCCCAATTCTACATTTTGATGGCTTTTTGTGAGGTGACAATATATTTTTTTACATATCCTCGGTCTGTTCTTATCAGAAGTTGAAGAACCCGTTCAAGGTCATAGGAAAAATCATCGGAAGCTGGATCGGAAGCTATGAATGGTTCCTGTCGTGTGCTACCCTAGTAGCTCCTAGTTGTAACGATATAGGGTCTACCGTACTGGTTGGTACCAAAAGAGACTGGTATATGGTATACACTGGCGGTCAAAAGTGTTACCGCACAAAACCTTTAACCAGATATATCTCGAGAACCGTTCATCATTTGCGACACTCTGTCGGATTTTATATTATACATAATATAGATCTAACTCAACAGAAATTGCATTCAGCACATACTAGGCCTATATACTTTCTTCTGCACATTCAGAAACGAAGTTTATAATATATGAACTGCACATTAGTTGGAAAACGTATAACCTGAAAATGTTCTTTACTGTTACACGGTGATAACGAGCATTGAATAATAAACTTTATATCATGATTACAGTGATTTGAGCCGTGCAATAGTTTGTACTATTGCACGGCATGAAACAAACCTGTGTGATATCATGATATAAAACAAATATTGAATGCCTATGCACGTGCAATAGTACAAAATATATCATTCGGTCAAATTTGAATAGAAAAGTCCAAATTTGACCTCATGATATATTTTGTATTATATACCGCATTAATAAATTTAACAGAGTTGATTGGATAAAACCCGATCACATGATTTCAAATAGCTTTAACCAGCTTGATGAAAGCCCTAAATAGTACTTTTGAAAGTACTATATGGCGCTAAATAGTACTTTTGAAAGTACTATTTAGCACTTTCGGAAATTCTATATAGCGCTTACTACATTTACCTTATTCGCGAAGCAACTTTCACGCACGAAATTACGCACTCATCAAACATCAAACAATACGCGAAAGCAATTGCGCGCACTTACCTACGCACGCATTCCTTGTAAGCATTGTGTGAGTGTATTTTTAAAAATGTTTTACTTTACTAAATTGGATTTTTTAGCACATGAAAATTACCGAAATCAGAAATTTATTAATGCGGTATATAAAACAAATATATACCGACTTTTTTAGATCTCTGGTTTAAAACTATGATCCTTCAGTGACTAAAATTTTGCTATTTTACTTCGGGGCTGCGCCCCTCAGTCAAATAGCAATTTTAGTCACTTCAGGTTCATAGTTTTAACCAGAGATATTCAAGTCGGTATATATTTATATACTATTGCACTCACAGGCATTAAATATTTGTATAATATCGACTCAGCCGGTGCGTGTGTATTTGTATGTCATTTTTATGGTTATGGAAGATCGAATATCAAAGGAAACATAGTTTATTTATATTGGATACATATGGCACCTATAAAAAAAACCATAATTTTTTTAAGTGTCTTGGTCGTTTGATATAATAATTAGGTTTTTGCCCGTAGTGAAGCGTGCGCAAACACATTCAACCGCAAGTGTACTAGAAAACTTAATTTTTCTTAGCTAACTTTTTTAAGAAGCATTTTATCCCATCTTTATAGCAACATAACATATCATTCTTCTCTTCCAAAAGGGTATGCAAATTTTTACAAAAGTGGTTTGAGATTGTTGTATTTTAAAAGTCTACGTAGTGTGATGCAAGTATACTTCATATAAAATCATATTAGGGGTGCTCTGGCAAAATGAGAGGAAAGTCGCAAATTTCAAATTTTGAGTTTATGATATATTTTAATTCTCTATAATATCAGCTTTTGAATGATATATAATGTGTCACACTTTCTTTCTCCATTCTTCATTTAGAGATCGAAATCCAAAGTAGTCCACTGAATATATTGCACGAAAAATTAGCTGCAAATCGATTTCAAAGATATTGATTAGGCTACAGTGTAATAGCAACATGCAATCAATTTACCGTGAATAATTGCACTTCCTGGCAAAGTTGACCTTTAATAGGCATGGAAAAAAGAGATCTCTTTTTTCCATGTAATAGGTAAACACTTATGCATAAAGGCGTTTTATGTCAAAATATAAATTTGACTTTTTCACACTATTTTAACTTTAGATATTATTAATGCAAAATGTAGATTTACGACTTTCCTCTCATTTTGACAGAGCAGCCCACATATATCGATATAGAACAATAATATCATTTTCATGACTATACCGGGGACTATTATACCCACTTGTATAACAAGTAATGACTCATTTACAAATGTAATCAGGAAACTTTCAAAAACAATCATCTAAAATTTGGCTAACCACCAATAATAGACAATGCCAATTTCTACCGATCGACCTGATTATGATTCATACAAAAATACTTTAGGTAACGTATACATACTTATGTGACCGTTCATCACTGGAGCTGTAAACGCAATAAACTCAAAGATCGCTGGCAAAAACTTGTGTCTTATTTCAACACCATGACCATTTTTAATTAGGGACTGGAGCACAATTAGGCCACAACTTTGTGCGGCCGGCGCCACCCTGCATGGCCGCATCCATGATTTTCCAAGATGGCGACCTTTCACTTTATACATTATCTTGCGCATAAATTTAATCAAACATGAATAAAGGGTTCATTCATATTTTCCGTGTGTAATCGCTTGATTTTGCCCGAGGGCATGATGGCGCTCAGTATCGCGAAGCGATGCTCGCCATCCTGCCCGAGGGCAAAATAAAGCGATTACACACGGAAAATATTAATGAACCCTGTTCACACATACCCTTCTCATGTATAAAATGTCAAAATCCGGGTGAAAATTGGCCATAAAACAGTCTTTTCCGTCCTCGTTGTCAAATCATATAATAGTGCCAATAGCTTGTTCACTTGTTTTGAAGTTATCAAACGCACGCGCTACATCCCGCGTTCAGAGCAGACGCGCCGTTGTGCACATGGCGACGCGGAGCGTCGCGCAATCATAACATTAATTATGCCGCTTATGAATCAACGCTGTTTATACATGGCCACGTGACGGCTCTCGACTAATCAAAACCTCGGAAATTACGCAAGTATGTGTGAACCCCTAATTCATTCATATTTTCCGTGTGTAATCGCTTGATTTTGCCCGAGGGCAGGATGGCGCTCAGTATCGCGAAGCGATGCTCGCCATCCTGCCCGAGGGCAAAATAAAGCGATTACACACGGAAAATATTAATGAACCCTGTTCACACATACCCTTTTCATGTATAAAATGTCAAAATCCGGGCAAAAATTGGCCATAAAACAGTCTTTTCCGTTCTGGTTGTCAAATTATTTAATAGCGCCCATAGATTTTTACCTACTTCTACTTCTACCTCTACGCTTATTCTCATCAAAGCCTTTTCAGCATCTAGATGAGCTCTCTGGTCCTAGAGAGATGATATACTTTTGAAGGTATAGTGACTATGCACTCTGGTCCTAGAGTAGATGACGTATTTTTGACATACGGTCACGGTTGCCGGGGAAGGTTCCCCTACTCTTATTTCGAACGGCCGTAGCCTAGCCCGTGACGTTCTTTTACATCCGACAGTGTGTCAGGAATACTTCAGATGGGACCGACGGCTTTACGTGCCCTCCGAAGCACGAAGCAAGTAGAGCAAAGTTTCTTGCTTAAGGAAACAAGGAGACGTACCGAGAGCCGAGACCGGGACTCGACCCCACGACAGACGCATTCATTTGATTATGAGTCCAACGCTCTAACCACTCGGCCACGCTCCCCTCACTCCCCTGTCTTACCTGTCTTGAAGTTATCAAACGCACGCGCTACATACCGCGTTCAGAGCCGGCGCGCCGTTGTGCACATGGCGACGCGGAGCGTCGCGCAATCATAACATTTGTTATGCCGCTTATGAATCAACGCTGTTTATACATGGCCACGTGACGGCTCTCGACTAATCAAAACGTCGGAAATTACGCAAGTATGTGTGAACATCGTATTTTAGGAATTTCAGAATCTTTATTATCGAGTCTTTATTGAAAACAAATATGAATCGCAAGAAAACATCATTTTGATAAAATAAACACATGAAGGAGTCATTTTGCGCTAAGACATACTTTGAAGAGCCATAACTTCACTTGTAGGCAGCGTTCGAATTAAGGAAAAAAACATGGTTGTCCGGCGGACAACCAGGTTGTAATTTTTGGTTGTCCGTCAGAAATTTGGTTGTCCGTCAGGCGCGGCGCCAGACTCAAAAAGTACCCCAATTTTTTTTGACGTAGCTTTTCAAACCTGACAAGCAAAAAACAAACAAAAATAAAACAAAAATTAGGTCTCCCAAGCGCACAGACAACTACGAGACACCTACTTCTAATTTGTTTCAAGAGCAAATTGATAAAAAGTCATATTTTTTACGGCGACCAGGGAATTGAAGAAAAATGCTCAAAAATTTTACAATTTTATCGAAGGTTTGCCACTTTGAGTTTACCATGGCAACAGATGACAAATAAACTTTAAGAAATACGCTTGAAGTTTCCTAACTGCCAATTCAAAAGTCGAGTATTTTGTACAATTTAGGTTTATTTTATTTATGAATCGAGCAGTAGCAAAACTCTGTGTCTTATTTCGACACCATGACCATTTTAATTAGTTATCGGATAATCCTTTCATATTTGTAAAATTTATCTTGCACGCAAATTTAATCAAACATGAACATTGTATTTTAAGAATTTAGAATCATTATTATCGAGTCTTTATTAAAACAAATATGAATTTCAAGAAAATATCATTTTAATAAAATAGACACATGAAGGAGTCATTTTGCACTACGTCACACTACTTTGAAGAGCCATTACCTCACTTGTTGGTGTCAAATGATTTCAACTTATAAGCTGACCTTTAGATTCTTAAAACATGGTCTTTGAAAATATGTAAAAAGTGAAAACGGACAAAGGTCGTATTTACTGCTGTTTTGTGATGGAAGGTCACATATTTTGACTTCACGTCTAAAGTGTGTTGATGGTCTTTAGGAAAGTCGCAACTTTGGGACAAGTTTCTTAAGCAAATTGACTATCTTGGATAATAGTAATACAGCAGTTAGTTTACATTGATTTCATACCGAGATTATTGAAATAAGGGGCGCACCATAAAACAGTAATTTCCAAGAAAAAAAAAATCGCCTCCGAACGGGACGCGGGAAAAAAAAATTCAACCCCGAATCCAACTTCCTGCTCCCCCCTTGGAAATCTAATGGTGCGCCCCTAAATAATTGTGGAAGATTGTAACTTTAATACCTCCCCAGGCGACCACAATATTTTTTTAATTATTAGAGGCTTGAAGGGCTGTGGTCACTGTACTGCATGTACATATAATTATCCCTATTTTCACTATGAACTATTACTCCACTTTCCATGTGAGGAGGAAGGAAAGAAAGACAAAAAGATATATATAGTTGGTGTGACCTTATTTTCAGTTCAGAATGAATTGTTGGGTTGATGTGATATGCCTTTATGATGT
>JXSR01S031503.1:1389-14881 GCA_000969725.1 Ophiothrix spiculata
ACTGCTGATTTTAACCAGGTGATGCGCAGCCAGGTATAATATCATAATAAGGAATCCCAAGAACAAGTTATTTTTATCAAGATATCCCAATTCCTGAAACTTTGAAGTGAGTGGGTGTAATTGGTAGGCCTCATACATCCCAACAGGTCACCGTGCTCAATAAATTATTAGTTTTCTCTGATGATACAAATTGATATTGACTTGTTGTTCAAGTTACATTTAAAGAAAATCAAAAAGATGTTGACACAGCGTCTGTGAGGAATCTCGAGTAAATTCTAGCTAACAAACCGATACACTGGAAGTAATGACCGCAAAAAACATTTTGCTAACTAGTTTCCTTTGCACAGACACACCAGGATTCTAATTCTTATTCAGTTAAGTTAGTTGAAAGTTGACCCATCAATGAAATAATGTCCCCATTAAAATACTACACATGTTCGGAGAAATCGCATATAGGCCCGGAAGAATGCATGATGGGGGATTTATAGGACTGTGGTATTCCTAAAATCTAATTATAGATTGGCACTTTGGTTTTCAGGCAGTTTGATGTTACAGTTAACAACTCCAGGTATTTCAGGACTTCCCTCCTGGTTAGGTTGCCATAACAGAAACCTTTGACCAAAGTTGTGTCATATTTCCCAAATAAAGGCATTGTGGATTTTAAATATTAATTTCAGCATTTCTTGACATCGCCTTGAAAATCGAGGAAGATGTGGCCTCCTCTTCCCCCCATAACCGACAAGGAACATCCATATCTAGATATTATGAAACCTCATAAAACTGTGATTCAACATATGAAACAGCTGATTATTTCTAAATTCTAATTAATATAAAAATATTTCTTCTTGCTATTATTCAACCACATGGTGACCAATTCCATAGAATTTTGACAGCCAATTATCTATTTTCCTGAATAACCAATTTATATATATTTTTTCTTTTGCAACATTTCCCACTCACTCATAATTTATATTATATATATTTAAGTACTTTATATTCCCCATTTATTTCTGGGCTTTTTGATATCTTTATATAAACATCGCAACAGACTCGACAGGATTAAAAAAGATATGACTGAATTGCAAGTGACTTGCCCAAATGACCATATGTTAAGATCTCTACAGAACTATTTAATTAGTATAATTAGTCACTAGGCCCAATCATCAGCTAACATTTGATCGACTGCCAAGTTCACGCAAGCTCGTTACACAATACTTCCTATTCTAAGTTTCTACAACTCGTTAGGCCTACTGGATTAATTAAGCCACTAATGGCAGTCTTCTAATTGACCTTAATGGTTTAAGTTGAGAAAACTGCATGATGGAGATAATAGCATATGAACTATTAAAATATTCCCATAGTAACATAGAAAATGTCACTGATGCCCGCGATTGCGTTGGATTTCTAATTTTACTTCATAATTATATAATCTATCCAACATGTGATGGTATGTATGAGTCAATTTATCATATGACATACAACACACCCATGACAAAGATTGGATTTCGTCAAATCTGCTTCTATTTTTTACCATATGTTTTTAAAACAAATCTGATGAAATGATAGTGCTATCTATAGCTATAGCTATTTGTTATTGTAAATATTATAACTGTAACAATGTCAACACTACCATTATATCACTATGAACTATCAATGATCATCAACGTTCGCAGGAAAATGAAATTGGATACGGTAGCAAGACTCATCATCCATTCTATTTATATATGTGCATCACCTAGTTTCTTTATGTTTACGTGTCACCCTTATTAATCACCACGATGACGATGACAATTTCATAACAATCATTATCAGATGTAGCAAGAGGAAAATTCCATCCTGACCTTTTGGGATTTATCCTCATCATCACAAAGATCTATTTTTTGATACCACAGATCTACTTTTTCTCTTCAGAATGACAATTTGGCATCAATCTCAGCTGCGCTTGACTGCTGATTTTAACCAGGTGATGCGCAGCCAGGTATAATATATTAATAAGGAATCCCAAGAACAAGTTATTTTTATCAAGATATCCCAATTCCTAAAACTTTGAAAGTGAGTGGGTGTAATTGGTAGGCCTCATACATCCCAACAGGTCACCGTGCTCAATAAATTATTACAGTCCAGAAATATTAATATCAAAACATTGATTCTATGAAATATTGTTTCCGATTTGGAGGTTGACCAAAACAATTTGTTGGTTTACTTGAAAAGTGTCACCTCAAAACCCCACTATTTTGTTACCATACCATGCTGACCTGATGAAGACAAGGCCCAAAGGAGGGCAGGAAAGAGGAAGCTATCAAAATACTTGTATTCCCTCAAGGGGTAGATATGGGATAGAGAAGTGAGACCTGGCTGGCTGAGATGGCCAGGCCTAGCCTGGGGGTAGGGCAGTGATGACATAAGCCAGTGGTGGTATGGTGTCCTTAATTCATGTCAAGGCCATGGTCAAAGCGTGGATTCCATCATTATCATGAAGATATCAAGGAGGTAAACAAGTGATTGGCAAATACTATTGGTAATGGTCTCAGCTGTCAAACACATGCAGGGCTAGAGATTCCTGAGATGAGGGATAATTTGATTATTTTGGAGGAGATTTTGTAAAATGAGGATTCCTACCAAGTGTGAAGAAAGCACTTAAGTTATAAAACTCATGTCCAAGGAGACCTAGCAAATATTAAGGCCAAGTAACAAAAATTACAAGTTGATTGTCCGGACTTTTTCTCTAGACCTACTACCCCCAGTCTGGAGAAATTGTGTTTAGTGGGTTTAAATATAGGTCCCCCCTAATACTAAATCACTTCTATTGACCTTTTCTATCTTAACCTCTTCTGAAATTAAGTAGGGCCTAATCATGTCGGGCAAAGGAAACAAAATAATAAGAAGTTTGGAATGTCTGAAAAATTGGTGAAGGTGGAAACGTTCAACTGGTTATTTTTACTTGGCCTAACCATATCATTTTGAAGTTGAAAGATTTTCATCTAAAATAAATGATTAGGCCTATGACTTTATATCATGTATTTAATTTGCATTTAACAATCGTTCAAAACATAATAATTATGGGAATATATTCTAGTGTCTACCTCACAGTATGTAAGTGAAAAATTGTGATAAGAATAATCAATTATAGATAAAATCTAAATAAGATTCAAATACAATGACCCACCTGTCAAATTGAACCAGCAACAAGTAGACTTCATCATTTATCTCCAACCGCATTCAGTCACATATCATTACCCAGTTACAATATAATCCAGTAAAACTTTTAGGCCATTTAACTTCTTGCAAAATAAAGACTGCCTTTACTGAACAAGGAAGCTTTTATCCACCGAAAATATAAATTGTCACACGAAATCAAGTATACTTGAAAGATAGATCTTAACATCCAGGTGTGGGAAAAAAATATCCTTTACTCAATTTCTCAACAGACATTTGATTACATTGAGCTAGCTTGGTCGATGGTCTATTTATTGCATAGTTTGCCCACTCCAGCAAACACTGACCTGTAACTGATCAGGGCCAATGCATTGCAATGTCTTTTGCATATAGTTTGGTATAGTAGTGGTATTTGCTGCAAGGTAGACATACTCCAGTGTTGCTAGAAAACCAGCACCACTCACCACATTTTGATGGATACCGGCCCAAATTGAGATTGGCATTTTGCTGCGTGAGAAATCTTTTTGATGGGGAAAATTGCTTGATGAATAGATGGTGTTTATGGTATGGGAAAAGGGGATTCAAGATGGAAGCATACACAATTACACATTCATGTAGTTCGAATACTAAAGTTTAGAACATCAAAGAAAAACCCAGTTTGATTTATGAAACTCTAGCAGCAACACTGTGTACCAAGTGTACCGTTTCCTAGGCTAGGCCTAGGCTAATCTGATTGGATGCAGTTCTGCTACATAAGGCAGATCGCATGTCCTCACTACAATTATCCGCTCATACAATTTTCTTTTGATCTTTTACCCAAAACACTGTCTTACATAAGCCCACATTCCATCCTGTTTTGGAGTTTCCTCTGAAATCTCACCCGGTACTTTTCATCTACTATTTTTTATAAAATCAACTAAATCTAATTAGCATTACTATTCTAATTTCAATATTTTGCAGACTGCCTAATTCCGCATTTAACGAGCCATTTGACTAGGTCACTTAATTAAAAATCTCCATCCACCACAATCTCTATTCATTTAGAGTCATTATGAATCAATTAATTTCACTTCCACACCGATTCACTTTAAAAGTTTTCGTGACGAGTTAGAAAGTTACGAAACTCTTGAGGAGACAGCAAATATACACACTGATGTGAATGTGATCTGAAAGACTAATTAAGGACATATAAAATCCAGAAAAACCTTGTTTGGTACTGGTTCATATAAAATGAGGAGAAAATGATAAAAATAATGTTATAATGAGTGGGCCTAGTTTTGACGTGAACATACTTTCAACATTGATTTAATAAATTTTATCTTTAAGTCAACTTTTGTCAATTTTGTTTTTAAGTCAACTGAATCATTCCTACGCATATCCAATGAAAACATAATGTTAGTTCAACTTGACCTGTAATACAATGAACCATAACTCACAATAAAATGATAAATATTATTTCAGATTTTGCAATCTTTTAGCGTGTCCTCAGGCAGCCGTGTTTATTTGATGGGGGCTCACACCTTTGTGGAAGTAGATGTCATCAAGCCAGGTAACAATGACATTGATTTAATCTTTTTTGATTGCTGACATCCCATATGACTACTGTCAACAAGGCTACTACTTCAATATAACCCATGGACATGGTACCCAGTAACCATAGAAATGGAAACTCTTGACCATATAATTATCTTTGAACTTTCATATACTGTTTGAACTTTTTATTTTCCTGCAAATCAGTTTTGTTCAGAAAAATCGTTAATATTGTTAATTAACAGCAATATATAAAACTCATCTCAACCAAGTTTTACAAAAATGCAAAACATTTTTGTCAAAGAACTTCTGGATAATAGTCATTTTACTTTTACATTATTCCATTTTTTAAAATAAATGTCCCTGCCCTCCAAAAATGTCTAGCAGAATATCAAAATCATACAAAATATCCTCATCCCCCCCAAAAAACCATTTGTGATTACCAACTATACCAAAATATATTTCTCTAGAATAGTTTAATTGGGAGTGGTTGAATTAAAAAATCACAGATAAAAAACTTAATATTTGTTACGCAATTTTACTGCCAGAAAAACAAGTTGGGGTTACTATGGTAATAGCTAAAGATATCCTAAAATCAGCTACCAAAATACCACATAAAGACGCCACCCAGTCAATAAAGACAATTGCTAGATATCAATATAATAAATTAGTCTGTGTCAGCGGTCAGACAACTACTCATATGGAACTAAAGCAATAGTTTTTATTGAAATAAACGCCTAAATGTCACAACAGTTAAACCAAATTGTTTGTTTCTCTAAACTCTGTATTAGCTCTTCAAAGTTGAACTTGAATTACACCCACTACAGAACACACAATCCAAAGATCACACCCCGAAAACCGTGTGTGCGGTGAGGCGCTATCTATCCCATTGTCCTTGCGGTGATACATCGTGAGTGGAGGGAAAATAAGAGACGCAAACCTGTGAAATACTCCAAGACAGGTGGAGAAAACTTTCGTCGTAACCAAAACAAAACATGCATTCCTGATTATCAGTGGATGGAAATACAATGGAATTTTATAAATAAAATGCAGGAATAATGACAATGGTAAGAAACAATAGGATTGGAAAGAATGAACGAAACAACCACCAAAACAAATATGACAGTCACGTTAACAGCTGAATAATGACGAAACTTGAGAATTTTTCAAAAATAAATATTTCGTATAAACTTCAACAAAATCTTTTAGCCGGGAATTATTAATGATACTATTATTACATAAATCAAACTGTCCATATAATGAAATTTCTGGGAAATTCCCATAAAATCATTAAAGAGAAATAATATATTGAAAATTCTGTCCCAAACTATTTAGGCCTTAAAACTTATCAACAAAAATGAACAAAAAATGTTAATCCTATGCTTTAGAAAATTAAAATCTTATAAAACGATAAATGAAAACGTAATAGAATAATTTATGCTGTAGACCAATTTATGCTGTAGACTCATCTTGCTCTGTTGAACAGCTGTTGATAATTTTAAGGTTGAAAAAAAAATTACACAGTTTAAATTTATTTGAACAGTTATTTTATGTCAAACTGCAGTAGAATACTGAGTAGAGGCCTAATGTTTTTACAAGGCCCAGCCAGATGTTGTTACGTTAGCCAAATATGTTGATCTCATGAAAGATAAAACAAACAAGTTTCCTTTTCTGAAACAAAGTAAAAACTAAAAATAATATACAGATGTTAAACTGTCAAATTTGTGACAAGCATCTTACCCATTAAAATGAACTTGGTGTAAGAAGATAGGTCCGAATACCGGTCCACTTGACAACGGAATATACCTCAAGGCAAAAGTCTCCAACTCCAGATTACAGAAAAGTTTGGAATACTTCCTCTCGACCAAAGGAATATTATCTTCCCCCATCATCGGCCTCATGGTGGTGTTAACAATCCACAAAAGTCAATATCACAAAAACTTGGTTTCCACAGACTTAGTTAATTAATACCGTTTCCACAGTATCAAACTTGGTTAATTAATAGCAATACACTCTTGAATTACGCTCAGTAGTCTAAGTAAGCAATGTTATCTGTAATGAGTCCAGTACTCAAGTGATCAAGTGACTAAGCACACAGAGAGGACTGACGTATTATGGTCCAATCAACTTGGCAGGCAGGATAGACAATGCCTGCTTTCCAGCTGAGTGGTGACTTATATACTCTGGCATTTTAGGTCACAGTTTGTTGGGTTGTTCACTGCCGGCCACCACCACCAAATTCTCTACAAGCTTATAGTGAGCTTGTGTTTCTTCCTGTCGCTAAGATAGCTTCCAGGTGATTAGCGATTATTTATGAACGAGAAATCAAGTGCAATCAGATTGTTTGTCATTAAAGATATCAAAAGCAGAATACATATTTTGTTGTGCTTTAGGCTTTGTATCTTTGAAAAAGAGTAAACTATTTTGAATTCTAATTCAGCAACTTTCATCATTTTCATCAATAATTTAAAACAATCAAAATTCTATTCAATTGACAATCTGCTATTGATTTTTTATTTATCAATTTCATAATTTTGTATTCATTCAACAGTGAAAATAACCCAGCACAAAATTTGAAATAGAGAGAATGGGTTGACAAGATAACAACATTTCTGTGATGTAATGGGGGAAGCCTCATGATGTCATTAATATTTACCATTCAGGATGACAGGAAAACCTGTAAGGAGGAAGGGGCATATGAAAATATATGTATCTGGGGTGAAGGGGCATATGAAAATATATGTATCTGGGGTATGTATGAAGCTGCATCAATATCAAAAATCAACTTCCCTTTCAAATCATAACTGTTTCTTTTTTTTTATTGTCGCGACATGTTGTGTTTCTAGATATTTTCACTTATGGTGCAGAGTCCAACGATTTCAAAGCAATTTCATCGCACGACGTCCGTCAATACGTAGTCTTTACTTGTGCTACGCATATTGCGCTATAACTTTTGAAGACTGCGTGTCGGTAGACGTCGAGCGATGTTTCAGAGATGAAATCACTGGACTCTGAATGCACCATTAGTCGCCTGCGTCAAAGGTCCAGTGCGGGCCGAAAGCCAATGTCTATGATAGTTGGTTGTTTTTCTTTGTTCAACATAGGAAATATATTATTGTATGCTTAATATTTTCATGAGTTTTTTCACTGAAAATAGTGCCAAATGTTAATTTGGTAACACGGGGATACCTCAATGCAAGATCGCTAATCGTTGGGATCTTTTTTTAGAATTGCGGAGTCTGGTCAGCTCGTTATATGATAGACCCCTTCCCTTGATCTTTCATCACATCTGCACTGTGTAAGTCTTCTAAGTATTGATGTCAGAGGAACTACTCAGTCATTCTTGGCTATGATGTCATTAGCGTTATTTATATGACTAGCCAATAACAGGCAAGGCTTTTAATGATCAATACGTAGGTTTAGGAAAGGGGGCCAGCGTTATAGACCATCTGCTGTAATTACAATTAGCTTAGGAATAATTAAGCCTATTTTGCATAATTACTATGCTCCTGTTATAGTCCAGGTGAAATATTGATACATGTACATTCTATATTTTGAATGTTACAGATAATACATAAATATGACAGATTGACCGAAATATTGCATAGAACAGGCAAACTACTATATTCCATCCCCGGGGGGGTACTTAGTACAAAAGTGGTTATGGGGTCGTGCCGCAAATTTGGGTAGCAAAATCAGGCTCTCTGGTATTTCAATCGGTCCTTTTTCTTCCCAAAATGTGGTATTTTGATGGGTCACTTTTCAAAATTTTCCAAAATTTGCGCCAAATGGTGCAAATTTTGGACATCTCTTCACAAAACTTTAGACATTTTGTGCCAAAATAGCGCAAATTTGGGCGAAAAAAATCCAATTTTTGATCAAACTTGACTCAAAATTTGGAAGATT
Organism: Ophiothrix spiculata; assembly: GCA_000969725.1. Classification (NCBI taxonomy): domain Eukaryota; kingdom Metazoa; phylum Echinodermata; class Ophiuroidea; order Amphilepidida; family Ophiotrichidae; genus Ophiothrix; species Ophiothrix spiculata. The sequence continues at coordinate 9,982 of JXSR01S031503.1, forward strand.
TGGTATATGGATGGGTCCCTTTTTCTTGAAAATTGGTATTTCGATGGGTGGCTTTTCAAATTTCCCTGCGGCACGTCCCTACCCAAACCAAACTTGAGTACCCCCCCCCGGGATTCCATCTCATAAAAATAGGCCTATATATTTACATTCTCTCAAAATAGAGCTTCCTACAAAATGTGACATATTGAGAAAGTAATTAAAATTCTTACAAAGAAATGATTGCCTATAAATGAGAACTTGATTCTCAGATAGGGTGGGTGGACTTGGACTGAGCAAATATGTTAAGTGCCATCAACAAAAATTTATGAAGTTTTCCATATGCTTAGGAAGAAATCAAATTTACGTCTGGAGTCATGATAGGAAAAGACAAATATTTTGATATGTTAACAAGTACTCTATATGGACTATGAAAGTCTTCCAGATAATTAACTTTGAATTCTTCTTTTATCTGGAATTAAAAGAATGAAAAGAATTTGAAGATCAAATATTATTATTTAACAAAGGTATTAAACACAATATAAAACTTTGATCTAGTAATAGTAGTACCTAGAATACATTGTTTAAATTGCTATAAATTATTTCTTACGTAAACACAGACCGTATTTATATGCCCAAGCGCCAGTCTTTATTTGATTTCAAGTGCTAGCGAACCTTATCTAATTTTATCGACGCTATGGAATTCACTTGACTCTGCTCTAGTGCAGCCAAAAATACTGCCATCCATGATATCGCTGACCAATTCTTGACCACTGACTAGCCGATGAATAACAATTAGAAATATTTTGGGGTGAAAAGTTGACAATTAAGCCATCTGATACAGAAACATTCCACTTGAATTCAGCTTTAATTAAGTAACTGATACTAATTAAACAATACTTGCACATTTCCATTAATTCGTAAGATTTCACCCAATTTTTGTCCGAAGATTATTGACCTGAATGGTATGGGTTTAGTTAAGTTTATTGGAAAAAATTCTACCATTTTGACCTGATGGGTTTGGTTTTAGTTAAATTTATCAGAAAAAAATGCATGCATAATGAGACAAAAGTTTGTTTTGGGTTTTTGTTACAAAGTAATAAATGCATGAAAAAATATTGTGGACATCCATAAAACAGATTACGACAAATAGTTCAAATTTGTTTTCAGAAACACAACAATTTATTATTATGCAACAATTGCGGTTTAAGACTGTAAACATCCTCTCAAAATCGTCTGAAAGACAAGAGCAAATTAGCCTAAATTTGTGAATGAATAGCAATGGTATGCTAAATGGTGATGAGATCACCCAGTTGAAAATGATCTTTGGGATTAACGACCACAGAACAAGCAAAACAGGATGGGATTTGCAATATTGCATTTCCGATACTTGAGCTCTAGACCATATACTTTTATATTATAATCAGATTAGACATTTAGTGGTGGGAGAGGGATGGGATAGAGTGGAATTTTTAAATTTGGTTAGAATTTAATTTACTAAGTTGGCAATGAACGTGAATTTGAAAAAAGTACCCAATACTTCAAAATATATTGACAGCTCGGTTGAAATATCAATATTTTCAAATTAAATAAACTTTCATTTAAATTTAGGAAATTTTCAAATCCTGAAAATTACATATCAACAAAAATTAAGCGTCATAAGTAATTCTTGTTTTATTACCTATTTTCATATTAACAAATTCTTATCACAGTTTATATTGATTATGGTAGTGTTTAAGAATTTGTTGTTGACACCAGGACCATGTTAACATCTTCCAAATTTTGTGGTTTTGGAATTTTTGGTGATGTGACACTAATTAAACATAATTTACAGGATGTTTAATTATAAAAGAATGTTTACCAAACAACAATCAACAACTTAAATATAGGATGTAAATTGGTCATGAAATAAATAAATATTGGATATAAAAAACAAAAATATTTTGAACCAATTTATTAGTTTTTTCATTCAAATTCACAACTGTGTTTTTTGAATTGTTTGTGGGGTAAACCCTGAACAAACAATTAACATAAACATGCAATAAATTAATATGCATGTTCATATAACACCAACAGGTACATGTAGCTTCCATCATAAATACTTAGGCCTTTATCTAACAAGTATCGTGCCAACTTTTATCAAAACACATATGAAAAGCTATGAAAAATACACACACCTGTAAATTGTAATCATTTGCATATAGAATTCCATGACTAAGAAAACCCACAAGGAATTCCTGATGATATCTCCCTGACTCAACAACAAGACACACAAACTCTGACTCCATTTGTCTTTGAATGAAAATTCACATAAAACATGCCTCCTATGTTTTATTTTCCTCCCAAACCAGTGTTAATTACAGATGAATCTCATCAAGATGTTAAAATGACAAGATTGGAAGATGCTCCAGCAACGAGACACCAACCCCTAGGTCATTTACCTCGTCAAGCCAGGAACAATAATAAAACTTAATTATCATATACTTGAAACACTGAACACTTTGCATTCCACTTGAAATTTAATAACCGATTTCATCATATGATCAAAACACCTCTTTGGACAATGAATAGGCAATTTACAATATAGAATAAGTTCCAATCCGTAATTTGACAATAGAACCTTTCAAAACAGTCGAGATACACGCTTCATTTTAAAGTATTGTGATGCCCACTCAGATCTGATTGCGCAATTATTTTGACATTAGGGGAAAATTGGTCAATCAAAAACTTCATTAAAGTGGTGTTTACTCTGTTTTTCAAAGACATTTCAAGGTCTAGTATTCAAGATGCCCTCATTATCAACTGATGTGAAATGCCGATATCTGTAAACAAGTATGTATATTGCACTTGAATATTTAATCTAATAATTTACAATTTATGAAAAGATATTTTAAATAGAAATTTTGTTGATGTATTCCGTCAACTCTCAAAGGTACATGGTCCGATTTTTCAAATTTTAGTTTTCACTGTCATATGAAAGATCATCACTTAAAAGATGCTTCAATTTCAAATTTCAGTCAAATCGGAACAACCGTTTTGATTTTTGGGCAATTTTGTATTTTTCATTTGCCTATACTATACTGTGCAAATAATATTATGGTTACCATAATATTAATAATTTTAACACATTTTCACTTATGTCTCCAAAACGCAACATGTTTCAGCCGTAAAATTTCACATGGGCAATGAGAAAAATATGAGGAACATTTTGGTACCAAAATTTCAGAAAGTTTGAAAAAATGCTGACCCAATTGGACAGGGCTCCTTTAACTGGTATCAGAGATTTTTGAAACTGTACACTTGTTGAAAAAGAAATGATTTGGAGATATTATTGTCTTACTACAACTTTACATCAGCACTAAAAAACTCTATGACAATGGCAACTATTTTCCTTATCGAAAACCTTGTTATGATATGTAATAACACTTATTTTCCCTATTTATTATCCCAAATATCATATCAGGATTAATAAAAATACTGTATTAATTCAAAACTAATTGATAGATAAGTTACTATTTATCGATGTTAAGTTTGGATTAAAAATTAAAGACTCAAAGAAACTATTATTATTACAATATGAAAACTGACGTCAGTGCAAACAAAAATCTTCTGTCTCCATCTTAAAGAATCCAACGTCAATTACAAATCAGGATTACAATGAATAATTTAATTTAATAACCTCTTTGATGGTATAAATGATGCTTTTATACAAGTTTTTTAGCAGCATGTCTTATCTTTGTCTAATGATATTATTTTTTACAACTGTTATTTATTGCAGATGTACGTCAGGGCAAAAAATCTCCTCTTTAAGATACTTTAACGCCACTAAATCAACGTCATCTATAAATCAGGATTAACAGTCTGCAGCGCGATGGCCAGCCGTCATTTATTAATTATTACCGCTGACCGTAATCAGAGAATAGCAGTGCGCCACCGCTATAACCATATTTGATGGCTTGCCGTCATATTATGGACATGCTCGCTGCAACACTTCAAACTCGCCACAAATGGGGCATTTTCGTTCGGTTTAACAGCGTCTGAAGAAACGTTTGCAAAAGAAATTTGTTTTCATTGGTAACCATCCTTCCCAGCAGGCCTTTCGAGTCATTCAGATGTCAAACATGGCGTAGTTCCGTGGAAGTAGCCGATATTTTAGCCATTTCAGACTCGAGTTTGTCGATTAATTTTGAGCATAAGCATTCAAAATTGAGTGAGTAACTTACGTTTTTTAAGTAGATTAAATGTTTGTCGACACTGCTGAGCATTAATATTGGTTGTGAATTGATTTTTTAATGGTGTGAAATGATCCTGAAATTGGACAGTTTCAAAACATCGCATGAGCAATATTACTGCTGACCGTAATATGGGAAATCCGCCATGTTTTCTGGACTCGCCTTTCAGAATATTACGGTGAACCGTAATATTGCGAATATAATGGCTAGCAGTAAATATTGAAATATTACTGATTACAGTAATGTGATGGGAAGCAGTAAGCTTTATAACTTCATTTTTTAATCATAACTTGAATTTCATAACTTGAACTAAATGACCATGTCCATGATGACATTGACATGCAACATTTGGCAATTTAAAGGGACTAGCCTAGATTCCACTTAGAATTAAAAACTTTAACACAGTCTCAGATGCATGGATGGCACAATTAGGCTCTAGATAGTTATATACTAAAGTTTGTATTATTTCTTGGGTGGGTATGGGAGGGTACTACTAAGGTGTTTCTTGAGATGGGTCTCGGACTAGACTCCGTCTCAATAAAACGGCACGGCCAAAAAGGCCCGAGACAGGCAAGCAATTGAACGATTTGCGTGCATAATAAACTTATGTTGAGTAACCTTTGCGATGAGCCCGATTCAATTAATATGCGCGATTCTGCTTGAACCAAAATCAGGACATTGCTAAAACATTG